>BMAO01007976.1:0-13998 GCA_019973975.1 Trichonephila clavata | reverse complement strand
GACCAATGCTCTTTACATAGTACGTTAATTAACTATTTTTATTCAAAATCATTCAAAATATAAATGAAGTTTTCTAGCGAATGAATGAACATATAATCACAAAATTTTACAATAGAAAAAAAGTAATAAATTGATTATTTTTTGACTTAATAATGCATACATATTTGAATGATCACTAGTTCTATTATCTAAAATTGACTCAGTACAAGTAATAATTTCGAACCATTGATCTTTCAGCAGAAACGTTTTCTATGATTTTCAAACGCATTTCCTAGTTACTGGGGGAAAACTATATATTTACACAGAATTTTTGAAATAAATTTAAATTGTTTATCATCAAGTGATTTGTTTTGTTATAAATGACATTTTGGTAAGTATCAATTTTAAACCGTTCATATTCAGCTCGACACGTATTTCTTGGAACATTTCATGGTAGTTCTAATTAAAACATTTTTTCGATATTAGGGCCTCTGTTCTTCAGGACAAGCATTGATACAATGATGTGATGTAAGAGCATTCTACCACTTTGAAAAGGTTAACAGTATTGTATATATATCGCACCTTTCTTGCTACAGGAGCTTTTTATATACAGTGGCAAAACATTTAGAAAAGGTGTCTTTAAAAGATGCCATGTTTGCTCACAAGCAAGTTGTAATAAACAAGAACAAAGTTAAATAATTTTGACGGAAGGAATAATGTGTACTTTTATGTAAATATTTTTCGCCTAAGATGTTGATTGAAATAGTCGATGATATCTCTGAAAAAAGTACAAGGTTAATCCCATTCAATGGAGTCAACTTTTTCTTTATTCGAATGAATTATAATTTATTATTACTGTGTGGTTCTTGCTTTAACATGTCATGCGATTTGCTTAAATAGTCAAGGCAGGGAATTAATATGGTAATGAGTTCTTAGCCACTTTGTGAAGCGTTTCGAGTTCAAGTACCACTAAGTATCGGCTGAGTTGACGGGTCGATGTCCATATTCGCGTCATACTTCTTCCTACAGAATTTCTTCACCACAAATAAACTTTTAAAGAATACAATTCTTACACAGTATCAGTATTTTTTATTTAGTTTTAAGTGTGAAAGAGTTATATTTATATGTTGATAAAATATATTTTTGTTATAAATTCACTTTTATTTAGATTATTACACAAAAGACAGAAATTAATAACCAGGAAGCTATTTAGCAGCATGAATCGTCTATTACACGCAATATATTGTAACCCTCTGAATTCTGGGATGCAGGGCAACTTTCAATTCTTCGTAGGTTGAAAAGAAGTCATAAATTGTATCTCATATATTCAACAAAAGTGTTGCAAACAACTTTTAGAGAATAAACAGCTTCTAAAATCGTATTGACTGATAATAGTTGACCTTGATTACAAATCTAGCGGCGCCACCTTATCTAGGCGGGCTAAAATGTTTTATGGTTTAACATTGCTTCAAAATTTACTATTGCCACAAATATAGCTTAGTTTTCAAAAGTCTAGAGAATTAATTTCTGTAGATGTGACAAAGATTCAAAATAAAGATGTCCTCTACAATTTAAATAAGGAAAAGCAATGATTATCGCGAAATAAATAGTGAGGAATACAAAATCCGTGCAAATCTGATGTACCCGGGAGCTATTTTTCTTTCCTACGCTTCATCGTGCATTGAGATTTAAAATAAAATTTTAATATATTTTATTGTGATGAGTACCTCCATTTATACGGTCATGCAGCGGGATTTAATTCACTATCCAAAAGCTTTTTAACACTGTGAATTAAACATAATATGTAATATATTGCATATTATAAACGCTTTATAATTTCCTTCTTCCCATATTTTTAAGGATATTAATAATACTTCGTTTTTCAAACTGTAGAGTTTACCCAGGAGAAGGGCGCGAAAATTTTGAAACAGTCAGAAATAAAAGATAAATTTTAAAAGTTTTCAATTTACTGACTGGAAGCAATGCAAATACATGCTGACACAAAAATAAATGCACAATTATATGAATATTAACACTTAAAAATGTATTTTGTTCAATGTATTTTATAACCAATTTAACTATATTAAGTTAATGTTAATTCTATTAAAAATTGTTCTCAAATGTAAATACGTGTCTTGATAATTTCTAGGAATAATAATTAAAGTCGTGTACACACATTGTCATTGTCTAGAGGAGGGGACAGTGAAAAATAAAATTGAAAATTGGGTCGCAAATATTGAATAATTCGGAAACACTGAATTAGCATCAAGGTGTTAAAAAACAAGCATTAGAGTCTTAAATATATAAAAAACAACAGTTACAAAGATATAAACACTATCCACTAACTTGAAGACACTGTTGTTTGAACGTTTTAGAAATTACGCTTTATTTGAAGACAAATTTTTAATCATAATAAGTAGATCTTATAAGAACATGAGATAGTAATTTTTTATTCTTTTTACAGAGGTATACATATGGCCTTTAATTTAATTCCTAAGAAGAATCTTCTAGCAACGCAGACGAACAATCATGTCCGTGAACTACATTAAAGCCACCTTGTCCAGTCGCAGTTCAAAACCTATTGCCACTAAAGACCCACTGTAAGGAAGGGCCGACTCACGTTAAGTCTATTACGGTTGAAAGTCATACGGTGAAGAAGTTTGAAGAGTTACAGTTCAGGTCCTTGCCAAGACGCTTGTTCAAAGAATACAAGGTCCGTCATGACTAACCTTCGTACAGGTTCTCTTGTATCCATATCAAATTTCAAACTATTATTTCAACTGTGAATTATTAGCGATAGAGAACATAACTTTAGACAGTTGGAAATAATCTCATATCCATAAATTAACAATAATGAAGTTCAGGCAAAGAAAGAGACAGAAGCAAAACAAATTTGACTCATTTGTAAAGTCTATTTATTAAAAAAAAAGTAAATAACAAAAAACATGCTATATGTTTGACATAATTAATAAAAATTCCGATTTTACTCCCTGGAGCAAATTTCAAAAAAGAACCTATTTACAAAAAACAGTATAAACATGTTCGTATGATGGTTAATACGGAGTATGTTTCCCGGGACGATGCAATACAGGCCTTACAACGCCTAGGCATGCTGAGTATCAAAATTATCAATCTGATCTTGGGGAACATTACACCACTCATCAAGCAATGCCCTCCGAAGTTCTGGTAGACAGGTGGGAGGGGGTTGACGGGCTGCAATTCGTCGGCCAAGGATATCCCACACATGCTCTATAGGATTCAATTCCGGTAAGTATGCTGGTCAATCCATACGGTGATATCCTCCGATTGAAAGCATTTGTCCACAATGTTTGCACGGTGAGGATGGGCGTTGTCATGCATAAACAGAAATTCAGCACCCATGGCACCCCGAAACAAACGTCAATGTTGTATCAGAATGACATCCCGATAGAACTGGCCTGTCATCGTTACACTCTGAATATACAGGTCAGTTCTGGAACCAAGAATATTTCCTCCCCAAATGAGCCATCCTGCATCACGGTAACGGTGTCGTTTAATGGTGTTCTCTTGGTGGTGACGGGCGCTCTCCATATGAAAGTCCGGCGAGAATCAGACGGCAAACTAAACCTGGACTCGTCGGAAAACATCACACAAGACCACTCTTGTGGTGTCCACAATGCATGCTCTCTACTCCATGTTTATCGCAGGCGACAGTGAGTTGCGGTAAGGGGAACACATCCGTCAGGCCTACGAGCATATAGTCCAATGTGACCTAAGCATCTGTACACGGTCTGCCTTGAAACTGTCGTACCGGTAGCTGAAGAGAGCTGACGAGATAGGTCTGATGCTGTGCTCCGTCTCTTTCTTTTGGCAGTAACTACCAAATACCGGTCCTCATTCGGCGTTGTAACTCAGGGGCGACCAGTGCTGTAACATCTACTCACATTACCATCATCTTCTAATCGTTGCCAAAGCCTGGAGATGACACTCTGGGTGATTCCAAGTTCCCCGGATACTTCTAGCTGGGCACGTCCATATTTCAGTCGTCCGATAATTCTACCACGTAAAAAATCATCCAAATGCTTCCTTTGTGCCTTAACTATAATGTTATTGCACTGAAAGGCTTTTAAAGCGCATGTGAACAATTTTACTTATTTGCCAACATTCCTTATATACCCCTCTCTTACATTCTCGTCATTGTGATATACTTTCCGCGCCATCTGGTGGTTTCCTGTAATTTGGATATTCTTCTTCAAGATGTGTGTGATAATTCTACAGGTGAAATTTTTATTTTAGAGTTCAATTTCTGTGTTATTCTGAATTATCCTTAATTTATGGACAGGAGTGTACTTGCCAGTATAAACGTGGTTTTAAGTTTTAATTTTAAAAAAATGTTGTTAACCGATGCGTGGTTTCTTCAAAAATATGCTAAAGGTCGCATATTTGAATACTATTCTAAATTTACCTTAGATACAACGTATTTTTTAACGGAACGCTCAAAATATTTAAGTGGTTATTAATTCATTTATTCACTATTTACTGGACTGGCTATCGAAAAGAGTAAAACAAATTTTAAGACGACATCGTTTCATTGTCATATCTATTCTTTTAATACGTGTTCAGGATAGAAAATTGAACCAGGCTTGAAGTTGGTTTAGATTTAAGTGCATTTGCGCAGTAGGCTCAGTCAAGAGGTCTATATTTAGCATTGAGGTTGCAAGCTAGCAGTTTCGAAATCAGAGTTTTAAAAATAGTGGGGAATGAAATTTTAACCGGCAGTTACTGATATCCAGGTTTCATAACCTTATTCAGGAAACAATTAGTACCGTTGAAAAAGGAGAAATTTATATAATAAATTGGGTTCCCCGTAAACTTGAGTTACAAAATTTTTAAAAAAAATATAATAAGCAAACAAACTGTCAATATGTTAGGTGATATTAGTACATTTTTCGGAATAGTCTTGTCTATTACTTCGATGAAACAATACTAATTTATTTTCTTCTACGTGATTTACTCAATAATGAACGCTAAATTAAATGAAAAATTTATGTACGAAGGTTAAGAAATAGAACATTTTCTTTTTGTTATTGAGAACAATTATGAAGCGCGTGCTGCACAAGGTATAACACGGGGACTTACATCACAAATGAAAGATTGCAACACAACTATCCGTGCCTTCACCGGGATTCGAATTCAGTCCTTACGGAACTGTAGTAATCGTCACTAACCACTCTACTGGATGGGCGGTAAAATCATGCATTTTACACAAAAAAACTATATTTCAATGTTATACATATAAGTAGTAAGATGGTAAATTGAAGCAAGTGAACAATTGACTCATCTTTTTATAATACTGCGACATTAATAAAAGCTTGATAAAATATACTTAATGTGCAGGTCATCGTCAATATTTTGATTTAATCTGAGATTATTTATTATACTCATTGTGTTACATTAAAAGAACAAAAAATGATTCATTCCAGTATGCTCTTCTGATCATTCTCTCCGACGCTAATAAGATTTCAAAATATACCACTATCTTTCTTTCGAGAATTCTTTCACCTTTTTATATGGTACAGATTGTTTAAAATCATAATAAATTATTTTAAGCAATAATATTTTTGGCCTAAACCAACGTGTTAGGTTATATATAGAAAATTTTAATGTAATCATCTTCCAATTCTAATTATGTAATTTGAAAACACTGTCTTAAGGATTGTTTCGTACATCAGAAAATCTAAAAAAAAATCCTAAGAATAATTTTTTTTAACATTTATAAACCCCATGCACCACGCAATAAATAACACGTTGGTAAACAACACAGACAGAAGAGAAAGGATTACAAAACAAAAATCCATGCCTTCTCCGGGATTCGAACCCAGTCCCCTACGGCACCGCAGTCAGCTTCACTGACCACTATACCGGATGGGCGGCTAAGAATAATTTGATGCATTTTTTTCGCCCTTTTTTCCAACACTTGATTCACATGTATTTTTTTCCAAAATATACTCATGCGTATTCATATAGTGGCTATCTATATTGATTTGCCGTCAGACCTGGGTTCAAATTCCTCTGAAAGCCTAAGAATTTGTGACAGGATAGGGACTGTGTGGCATAGGAGCGTCCTTTAAATTCGAAGATACACAAATCCTCTCGCATGTTTGTTGGAAGGGAAAGAGACGTGAAAGCCCCTATTCACATCCCCTGGGTGTTCTTTCTAAAAATATCGGTAGAAACGAGCCTAATTATGCTGTTCTGTGTATGTTGCTCAAATATGAGGCTCACGACAGAAGTAAAACATTACCCTTCCTATGATGAATTTTATGGGCCTCAATCAAGCACAATCGATCAGGTGAAGTCAAAAACATCTTTGTCAAGTAAATTTCTGATAATAATATAAAATTATAATTTTACATTAGTTAAAGTTATAGGAATTTTATCTACAAGTTGTTATTAAATAATGTGCTTTGTTCCATACAACCCAAATACAGCATTATAAACACAACTGTTGAATTGAAAAACACAAATTTTTATTAACTTAATAACAAACTACTTTACTAACTTGTGTCTTCTGATAAAAAATAGTTTAAAAAAAAACAACCAGGTAAATTTAATGTTTAAACCAGCGTTTCTCAAACTGTTGGGCACAACACCTAGGGGGGCACGAGCATATCGAAAGTAAAAGTTTCAAAAAATTAATATACTGGAATGAATTAACACATAATATTCCTGGCATAATAAAAAATACACATTTACATTGATATAATTTATTTAGATTTCATCTGGCAATATTACGTTATCTACACTTCAAGCTGTCTTTGAATTAAAAAAAAAACATTTTGTTTCATTTGCTGTAATCCCATGAGATGAGAGTTTTTTTTTTATTACGTTTTCTTTTTAAACCTAAAATACTACTCTTTCATAGGAAAAACAAACCCAGACCAACAGAAAAATTGTAGAAATATAAAAAAATCGTCACTGTCATTTAGGGAAACTGTAAATATATGTATGTTGATCTTTATTCCATGTGAAAGAGATTTATATTTTAAAATGCACATATGATTGAAGGATTATTTCGCCAAGGTTTATTTTTATGATAAGCATAAAGAAAAACATATGAAGCATAATGAACAACGTTTTTAACAGTTTATTTTTATAATTAACATCCAAATTTTTATATTGAATGCAGTTTTAACCCTGTTCGCGTGAGGTGCAAAGCAACCCCAGGCTTACGAAATCGTTACGGTTTATTTTTTATCAATTACCTTGACTGTATCCTCCTATATGACATTCTTCAATGAAACTAAAATGTATTTGTCACAAAGCTCCCTCTTTTTTGAAGAGGCAAACGCTTCTTTACAATCTTTTTTTTTTGTTTTAACATTTATAAACCCCGTGCACCACGTAATGTATAACACAGGGGTATG
Source organism: Trichonephila clavata (assembly GCA_019973975.1). Taxonomy (NCBI): domain Eukaryota; kingdom Metazoa; phylum Arthropoda; class Arachnida; order Araneae; family Nephilidae; genus Trichonephila; species Trichonephila clavata. The sequence continues at coordinate 6,613 of BMAO01007976.1, read as the reverse complement.
CAACACAGACAGAAGAGAATGGATTACATCACAAACATCCATGCCTTCTCCGGGATTCGAACCCAGTCCCTACGGCACCGCAGTCAGCTTCACTGACCAGTAGACCGGATGGGCGGCCCTTTACAATCTTAAGGTTATACTTTTGACCAAGTTCCCCACGCGACCACTTTTGTTCCGAAATATGTTCTTTGAACATGATACATTTTCCCCCTGCGATAAATGTAAATGAGCAGAATATATAAAAAAAAATGGGCCTATGTGATATCTATTGAAGGAAATTGAAACGAATCGAGCAAGGGAAGAACATGTTGACATAATGCATATTATTCTTAATAGCAAAAGTAAATTTTGATAAATGCGATAAACATGGAACGAAAGGAAAATTTTCAAATCTTATTTAAAGAACTCTATCAAGAAAAATATGAAGCAAGAAGTGTACCACATGATTAATATAACCCTGTCAAAAAGCACCCTGGAAGAAAAAGTTCAGCATGCTATATGTCGATCATCAAAAGACATTAAAACTAATATAATTTGAACAAAATATGACAGTTTTGCCTGGAAAAAACATTCCTTTTATATTAGCAAAATGTGTCTGTGATTTGCGTCCATTGTTAATGTCTCGTACATTTAAAACAGTTTAGTTCAGTTTTATTGGATTAAAATATTCAATAAAACTAAACTAGTTATTGTACAAGTTATAACACAAGTTATCAAAGAAAAATTAAAAGTCCTTGAAAGCAGGTGAATATACTTTCTCTTCATTAAATTATCTACTAGAATTGTGATTTTTATCGTGTATAATAAAAATAATTATAAAAAAAGGATTGGTGTGTGTGACTCAGTCAACGCGCGCAACCATTAACATTAGTATCGAGTGCGCGTCTACTCCCGAATGAAAAATTTTTTGTCTTCTCGCTTTAAATATTAAAAAATTACACAATTATTCTTTATCGGAATTTTACATTTTTTTTTTCATTTTTTAACATTAATTCTAAATGCTAATTCTGTGAGGCTTAAATTAAAGTAGATTTTGCCAAAGATTTGCCAAAGACTGCAACTGTAGCAACATTGTCTCCAAACATAGTTTCTACGATCTCTATTACGGCTGGCAAAATAAGCTCCCTTCGCGAATAGAGTAAGGCTTTTTTACATCTGGCTATTTTGTATGATACTTTGTAAGTTAGTTGTAAATAAAGCTTTTTCATTCCCAGTAAACTTTTTTTTTTAGCCTTGTTAATGTACTCACCATGAAGCGCTTCCAAAGGTCTTTTTAAGTTTATTAAGTTTTATAAAGTCTGCTACCAATATATTATTTGAACAAATAACACAGGGGTTTTTCTTCTCCATTTACTTTAGTAGTGGAAAGACGAAAAGTTAAATATGCTTGAGAATACTTATTTGATTTAATTTTTGGAACTATGCTTGTCTGTGATCTTGCTGATGCTTTATTATCGTCGAATGTTCGCTTAAGGATAAAAAATTTATGTATGCTTTTGTTAATCTACTGCCGTAAATATTTAATACTGTGAATTACATGTAAAACGCAATTTATAAAATGTTGATTTAAAGTTGATTCGGTAGCTATAGAAATATCAACCTAGAATCACTGGAATTCCATGAGGTGCTGCATTCTTGCATGTTTTGCCCAGACGTCCGATAAGTTACCCAGACGTCCGATAAGTTTGCCCAAACTCATGCAGACGTTACCATAAATGCTAGATGTGCTGGATAAGATACAGAGCTACATAGACCAAAGACTATTTTTCTAATGACATTTCTACTTTAGGAAATGAATGATGGAGGAAATAAAGCTTTAATTAAATATTATTTTGAAATTTCCTCCAATTTCAAAATTAGCGAAAGGAAAAAAAATTATCCTATTACTTAAAAGTAATTTGCTTAAAATATATATTATTTAAAAGTAACATTACAAAAATTAATACTTATCTCGTTAATTATGGTTTATAATTAAGTTCATATTGTAGCTTTAGCGCAAATGCATTATTATTTGATTCAATACATTTTTATTTTATAAGGGGGTGCGAAAAAAATTATGATTGAAAATTGTTCATCAATTTTAAAGGCTGGAGAAGCACTGGTTTAAATCAAATTTTTCATCCAATTTAACATAATTTTCAGCTAAGCTTACTGTTTTCAAAAAATTTCAAGGTGAAACTATATTTTTGTTCAATTTCCCCTTTTTATAAAAATTCTTATATAAAAAACCTTTCTGCGTTAATTAGGAAATAAAAATATATTATTTATAATATTTTCAACATTTTTTTACAGGAAAAGTTTGAAACAATTTAAATAAATTTGAAATAATTTTAAGAATTTTAGACTGAAGAAAATTCGAACTTTCAATGTTCAGAATACTTACGTTGGCATGGTGCGTAAATTAACGAAATTAGGGTGTCGACACAAGTATCTTCCTTGTCATTTGAGTATATTGAGTATTATAAAGTATGTTATTAAATTTCTCATGTTGACTTATGTTAATAGATGTATCGAAAATCAATAACATTTTATTACTAAGCTAGAAATCAAAATTTGAATTCACTCACCACTGGAAATAACAGGTAATATGTAATATGTTACCCCTCTGCGTGTAAAGAACACCAATACTTTTCTCCCTTTAGGTTGTAAGGATAGGTGTAGTCTACAAGTGTTCAATGCCATGCGTTTTGAGACATAGGTCATAATTCAGCAATACATAATATGATACTGATTTTAAAAATTAGTTTGAGATTTCACTTGTTTTCTGAATGTGTCATTATCCTTTTTCTAATGACAAACATTAGAGGCAAAACATACTATATTCGAGAATTTTCGAATGAGTAATTATCCTGCAAAAAGTCTAATGAAATCAAAGACAAAAAATGTATTTAATTTTTTTTTTACTGTTGAATGTAATATTTAGAGAAAATTTAAAATGATAACTGTGTGAATTATTTTTTTTTCCTTTTATGTGTAGGAAAATCAAAAAGAAATCGAAAACTTTAGCACATTCTTTTTCCTAGATGTGGCAACAACACTAGTATTCAATGCTGAATGAGAGGTAGTCAGTAACGTTTCCGTACAGAGTGTCATTAGACTTGCCTCGTGGTCTTTGAAAACCATTCAACATGGCAACTCCATTATGTATGTGCATCAATTCGGAAAAAAGGGAAGCGGTTCTACTTTTGTTTGTGAAAGGTGTGATAACTTTGGTATACTTCTACCACTATACCTTAAAAAACGATGACTCTTAGTAGTTGACGTCGTTGGACTTCCCAGTCTTTTTCATCACATAAAGAAGTTTCTTCCTGTTTGAAGGACTCTATCCATTTGTAGGTATTGTTTCACGAGAAACAGCTGTCACATTATACTGTTCTTGCATAAGACGAATATATATAATTTCCGCAAGTATCACGCCTTCAAAAAATGAATCAGTGTTGTCTAATTCTTCTTGATGCAGATCGTCAATAGGGTTACCATGTTGAACTGTGTGCTATAGCCCAACAACTACAATAGAAGACGAGTGACACTTTTTGTAGAAGTTTTTCCCATTACCTTTTGTTCAGAGCTTTGTTCACTTATATATTTTGATTTAGAAAACTTTCAGATACATTGTGGACATGCGTTAATTGAGTGTTTATTAATGTTGTCCTATGAAGCAGCGCGAGGACTCTGAGAGACAAATGTTGCAATATTTAACCATGTTCCTATGGATGATATCTGAACATGTGAACCTATTCCTGAACTTTCCTCATTACGTCACTGGGTGGAATTTGATCTTTTACATATTGAAAGCCCATCAACCCTATATCTCGTATATCCTGATTGGTTCTAAAACTATAAAATTCATCTCTGTAAATCAGGATCTGATTCTATGACCATGACAAATTAAATATTGTGGCATTTTTTACATTTAACTAACAACATGACATGTTTAAAGCAAACTTTAAGCAGGCTAATAGTTAGAGAAAAAAATTTGCTTCGAATAAGGGAAAAAATACTCAGTTGAGTGAAAAATCTTTGTTATACATTTCTAGGTATGTCATCGAATATTTTGAACAGTGTAATTCCTATTTTTTTTCTCGTATCGACGAATGTTAAGGGCAACATTTTTACTTTTACCGTAGATATTTATACCCTTTCTAAGTTAATTTGTAATTATCAAAACGTTTGAAAACTGGAAAACTTTTCTTTTTCTTTAAAATAAACTTCTATCACTTTGAGACACCTTTTCTAACTTAAAAGTTCGTAAATGCAAAATCGCATTTTAAGATTTAATTGTAATGACTAGATTTGTGACATTTTGGTAGGGCAATTCGACTGCATTAGCAACCCTCAATCCTCTATCTGGAACCTCGAGGTGGCTGCTATTATCCTTACTATAAAAACACACAGTAAGTAATGTATTAAAACACTGTAATTAAAAGCAATTAATTTTAACACTTACATGAAGTTGAGAAGCCTACTTATATTATCCCGCAATTACATACACGGGGTGTTCTGTACACCCCAACAACAAGAAAATTTTCCCAAGATTTCAAAAAGAATGCGCAGAAGCACGATTTTTTCTGTAGCTGCACATTTTTTTTTCATTGAACCTTCAAGCCTGATGCAATCGCTCTCGCTCGAACGATTAGGACGTAACGATCATCAAAATTTATCTGGGTGCTGAGAGCTCCCTGCGAGCAATTAAGTTATAAATTCGAACTGGAAGCATCTAAAACAGGGTAAATTTTTATCATTTCGTTTATATTTTTGTTCAGATATATTTATATGCATGAGTATTTTATTTAAAATTTAAATAATTATAGTATAAAATAATATAAAACTTAAAATTAATTGTAAAATATTTTTTTAAACTTTTTTAAACACTTTTCAGTAATTATGGCATGAATTACATGGGACAGGGAGCAACAGCGACTCTGTCTTCTATTAGATACTGTATCCACAGACTCTGAGGATTAACTAAGTGATTTCGAAGATTGTGTAATTCAAAAGAAGAAGTGCAACATATTAAACAATCTGTTCATCCCATGGATATGGCAGAAGAATTGGAAGAAACTTGTGAGCAAGAAACAACAAATTGACGGAAACAAATAATTGACAAAAAACTCAAAAGAAGTTTTACTGACATAGTAAAAAGAGCATTATATCTCCAAAAAATGGGCTCTGCACCGTTTATTCAAGGGTAAAAGATCTAAGAAACAATTGTTTTTATCTTCAATGCAAGAAATATGTGTTTAAAGCATATGAATACAGTCCACTCTGGATGTTTGGAAAATGATTAAAAATTTGCTTTCTACATTATACTATCCTTAACATTAAATATAAAGTATGTTTATTACTGGTATATACGTTTTACTTGTGGTTTATGAAAAAAAGATAAAATTATGTGCTTAAAAATAAAATTTTTGTAGGTTTAGTTTAAATTAATATTAGTCTTATTTGTGTGCAATAAATTTAATAATTTATTTGCATAATACAAAAACATCTTGTATTTTATAAATATGTATCGTAATTGACTGATTTTTTTAAATATTTAAATGCACGTGTTAAAAGTTTGGAGTGTTCCCTTCACCGCTAGCAACAGCATTAGCAAAAACCGCCGGTTAACAAAAATATTAACATCAAGAAAATAGTTAAATCGGAACACTCGTGAAAAACTGAAAGCAATACGTGTTGAGCTGAACATTATCTATACAATTACAGAAATTCATTGCAATGACATTTTTTCCAAAAAAATTTTTTAATTGGACTAATTATATTCGAATCAAATATTATAGGTTCTTTTTCCCCACAATCCTTACGGAAGCGCGAGCATAGAAGATACAATAAAGGATATAAAGTAAGACGAATTGTATAAAAAGTTTGGATATTCTCAGTCTATTTTAGGGAAAGAAACATTGAGATATCACCTCAATACAAACGTCACTAAATAAGCAAGAATATCTTTTTCATCCATTTATTGCATATTTTTAAGATTATTTTGTAGGAAATACCGTTTCGAAATTATTTGGTTCCAATAAAGATTATTACTGAATGCATTTGGTAAAATAGTTTAGAAGACTGTCGAACACTGAATTAAAGCTTCAATGCTTACTTATAGGAGATGGAACATTGCCTCAATAAAATATTCTACTTAAAACATCCAAAGGGATTTTTCATTAAAACGTATGTTGTTCTCAATAGTTATATAAGCATTAATAATGAAAAAAGGAAGTTTTTTTTTTAAAAAAAAGTGTGGGATAAGTATAATTTTTGATTACATTACTTCCTTTGAGTAAATTAATAATTTTTTCGACTTTTGAATACGTCGTCCTCATGTATTAGAACGTCCCTCAGGTTGAGAAACCCTGCTTTAAAAGCTTTCTTCAGAATGTTCCTAAATGATGGGTGCTGAGCTCAATAATATTTCAAATGTGTTTTTAAATAATTATATATTTAATATTATTTTAAAACCATCTCATTTTTAATATGTATTTAAACAAATACCGTATATATATAATATTTTATATTTCAATACTTTCATTACATAGCTTTATTATAATAAAACACAATGGTATTTGCGTTTCTAAAACAAAACTCAAGTAACACTCTTTAAAATTGTATAAAG
>BMAO01007975.1:0-21396 GCA_019973975.1 Trichonephila clavata | reverse complement strand
TAAACATTAAACATATTAGTATAGTTTTTAGATATTTACACACTTTTTAATTTTCGTGTATTATTGCATACTTTTGGCCACTTTTTTAGTTATTTTAATGCTGATGTAAAATAGAAGGAAGAACTTTATAACAGTTATGATCACAAGTTAGATTTATAAATTCCATTCTTGTACATAATTGGGAGATGTGTACAATACTTTTATTACACACACATATTGTGCGAAGTGGAAAATTGTTATAATTTAATCTAACCTAAGATTCATTAGCTTAACATTAATTTAAATTTAAATTTGACATATTTTTCTGTAAACCATCATTACAAATTCTATTTTTTAAAATGCTGTCTTCACTTCATTTCCACAGCAAAATGATAAAGCATTTTGCTATGATTCATGCCCTATTCAAAGAAAAATTACGAAAAACACTGCTCAAAAATTACAGGAGCAAGGAAAAAAAGAAACCATTACGCGATTGTCATTTATGAGCCTCAGATGGAGAATATAGCTGTATCAAAACACAATAGAGAGAAAAAGATGAAATTAACAATTGTATGGGAGCTTTAATTTTTGGAAAGGTATAAAGAACATGAAATGCTGCTTGAGTGCCACAAATTGTTTTTATGTAAATGACAAAAAACTGATTGTTTGGAAACAATTCAGGATGTTTAATATATGTGGTCCAATCCCCCAACTGCTAAGGCTACAACACAAATGCTTAGCATGCATGCAGTTAGGTTATTAATGAGATCTCTGAGAATATTGTTCTATTGTTGATGAAGTGTAGTCTCCATATCTGAGATAGTAACAGTTGGCCGTGGACTTGATAGAGATTGATAGGCCGTGGATTAAGATAAAGAAAACTCGCTGTACACTCAATAAGTTCTATTGTTTGAGCTTCATCAAAGTTCCCCACAAGAGAAACTGTATGAGATCTAGCATTATCCTTCAGTAGAAGAAAAGAATCACCAATGATTGCCACATAAGGTGTGACATTATGCCTCAGAATCTTGTCTGCTTATCTTTGAGTTGCCAAATTGATATTCCGAATATATGCTGATCATTACGACCGCCTTTATGCTAATTTCAATCCTTACCATCAAACCAACTCATCTGTAATATGATCTTTAATGAACTAATATAACGTTATTTCGAGTACTTGTTTCTCGCACTACCTAAACATGTTTGGTGTGACACTCTAATCTGGACATGAACTCTTCCGTAAAGAGCAGTTGACTCCAATTACTTATTATCCAAACTCACTGTTCAGTAGCTTACATTCTTCGGGCAGTGCGGTGTCTTGTTGAGAACGGAATACACGTTATTGGATCACGTGCATACGGACTACTCGCATGAAGCTTATTTCGGATTGTTTGGCTTGAGACACTTCATCTTGTCACTTAAAAGAACTGTCTTTTAATCTGTGTTTCAGGGCTGTTCTGTCTTGAAGAGTTGTTAGTTGGATATATTGGTAATTGTGAGTTATGTGTGTGTTTGCTGTAGTCGCCAGTGGTTGACCTTGTCCGTGGCGAAGTTGAACATTTTCTTTTTTCTCGGAATCAATTCTATAGTTTTGCAACGATACTTCTTGCTATACGAACAGCATCCGTTATAGTTTTTTTTTATGTTTGCCCAGATTCTAGTCTCCCAGTAATACACCAAGCCACATGGGTTCTAGTAGATCACGTAGCATTTTCCAGTCACCTTTTCTCAAAACAACGTAAGAAATATCGAATTTCACACTTGATAAAAAAAATCTCTATAAAATGATTTATGCATTAGTTTTCTCTTTTTCATTTTTGAAGCCATGAACGTTGATTTTTGCATGAAATTGTTTCTTTTGTTTTCTGCTACGTTTTAGATATTGGATATTTTTCTATGTTAGTTATTAGAAAAAATATTTGTTTAATTTCGTTAAATCTATGTGCTACCCCAATTTTTTTTATCAGTGTAGATTATGAATACACTTTCCTAGTGAAAGACTGACGCTACGGTTTTCAATAAAACCACCCACAGAATTTATAAGAATAATTATTGTGTGTTCTTCCCTTAAGCAAGGAGTAACATTCCTAGTATTTTACCCTGTGTATTTCTCTATCTCAGATTTATGATGTAATGCATTTGTTTCTTTTGTCGATCTACACCGGTAGTAAAAGGTTAGATAATGCCTCGCACCCACTCCTAATGTTTAAATTACATAAATACTACAAGTTCTGCTCGGTGATTTTGTTTGTCACAAATATAACATCTTGACAAAATTAAATATACAAAGTATGTATCCACTTAAGTTTTTAAGGAAATTGTTTTGGAAAAAAAGATTTAGGCCTTTTAAAAACAGTTATATTTTTGTAATTCCTCAAATTAAAAATTTTGATTATTTTTTTTCCAGGACTCATTTTTTTCCTGTGAAAGATCTGCCTATGCATATCAACAGAAATGTTACCCATTAGAGACTGTTATTTTCTGATGGTAAATTGTTTATGGGGGGGGGGATTTCAAAATTTTACTACAAAAATATGTTCGTTTATTTATAAAGATCTTAAATGTAAAGAAATATAATGCTCACATTTTTCTCAGCCTTTGAATCTTTTATTTATATCCTGTCTTTCAGTGGATATACTTTAGCTGTTTTCAGCTCTTCTATAAGAAAAAAGCATCTTTGAGTTTAGAAAGAATGTGTGAAAAGAAGTAATCACACTACTCACCCTTGGGGTTATTTCTGGTAACGATGCAATCGAAACCAGATCATCCTACATACGGATCAATCTATTATCCATTTTCTTTTCTCCAAACATACTCTCTCGGGTTAAATAAAAATGAGAGTTATTGCCATAAAATGTTTATGCTTTTTATTCCAAAAACCCAACTCTGCTCATTGAAAATTTTTCGAAGTATCACTAAGATTTCTGAACTGTATAGTTATCATTTTTCTTCTGAATATGTATCTGTTTAGGATTGGAGTTTCAAAATTCCTAAGGAATACAAATTGTGTTTATAAAAGTATATTATATTTGAAGAGGAAGAGCATATAGATTACGGACATGTAATTGCAAGAATCAAATATTGCTCTTGCGAGTATTCTGAAGATGAAGACATTTTCTCTTTCTCGATTGGAAGCACTTAAAAATATTTTCAGCAAATGTTACTTTATTCAACAAAGCAGTAACATAATACTGAAAACTCCATAAATATATATAGTTACAAAAAGTAATCCAGATATTCCAGTTTTGTTTGAATATTTATGATTTCCCATACGTTTCTTTTTTAGTGAAAATATTTTAGGATATTCGTTTGGTTTAAAAAAATATAGAAACATTACATTGTACTTAAATTTGTAGGTCTGTGATGTTTGTTTTCACTTGTAGATATAAAACTTAGTAAAGATATTTAACTATTAAGTTTTTCTGAATTATAAACATTGATTTGAATAGTACCCATGAAAAAAGATATTTAAGCAGAATCAAACAACATAAGCAGAATAAAACTTCTTAAGTTATTTTAGTTAATTTCTTTAATGTAACAAATGTGATTATTGAATACCATTTTATCAGAATTCACCATCTCAAGGTATGCATTCAAACCGCCTATATTTCACCTCTTTTAAACCGCAATGGGGTTATAAATGAATAGCATTTCAGCGCAAATGCGCTGTATTAAGGAAAAGGCGTTGTATTAAGGAAAAGGCATAATGCCATTTTGAAAAGTTGAAATTACTTTTTCCTGAAAAGGTTTGTGTGAGCAGATTCATTTTGACCCAAAGTAGATTACGAGCGTTATTCGGACAGGCTTCAGAGTTCAAACGAGAAATATTTTTTGTTTACACAGATTTTTTCTTCTGATAAATCTGTATCGGGCGTAACCAAGTAACAGAGATGTGGATCTTTAATGGAAGGATGCAGGAATGAACGACTGATTGATGGCTAATTAATACAGCCTTATTACTACATTACATGCGATTACGCATGATGGTATGGGTGATGGATTGCTCTTCTTTATCAAATACCGTGTAACAACAGATGTAGTCTGCTGCAAAACAATTGGAGTCCCTATGCACCGTTCTACTTTGTTTACAGAGAATGAATTGTCTGCAAGACATGCACAACTTTCTCTGAAAAGTATTGTTTTTTAATTGTGCTTTGAACAACAGAAATAGACGACTTAATGGCATACTTCGTCTTCACGAGGGGGAATCTCACCTTTGCCAGTAAACACCCGATGGTTGGATTTAAAGACACAGTGGGAACAGTTTGCTTAACTGTTGGTTTATGCATCGCTCTATTTGTTCTGCAGCCAATCTTATGGTTTTGAGCTGTATTGTATTTTCTTCGCTTTCACCACAGTACAGGGTAGTATTCCTGGTAGAATTGACAGTGCTATATCTCTAAGACTTTGGAGCTCGTGGTTCATAGCTGCATAAAGAACTTGCTCTATAACAGGCTATATCACGATGCTTACATCTTAGTAACATATAAACTTTTTAGAATGCATTTAATTGATACCATTTCTGTTGCAAGATAAATAACAATTCTATGATTATATGGTATTATTAGACACGAATAATACTGTCAGACAAAAGGTAATTCTATGACAAGATATTATTACTATTAGACATCTTATTTGTCATAGAGAATTTAAGTATTAAGGCAATTTCACTTAAAGGTTCCGGTCAGAGTTAGATTGATTAGTGTATTCATCCTAAGATATATTATTTGTCAATACTGGAGAACAGTATTCGGAACTTGCATCTCGCTTTTCAAATTCAAATAAATCCAAATGGATTAAATGGAACTTTCCCCTCATGTTTTGACAAATATTTTTACTGACTTATTTATGTTCCTGATTTGATTGTTTAGTACAATTTGAACAATGCTTTCCGTGTGTATCAACCTTGATTTCGAATCAAAACATATTAAGTACGGAAGTCTCTGATTTAGCTTAACAGACTCAGGGGTAGGGATTTCTCTCCTTCAGATTTGGTCAGATTTTTGAAATATATAATTTAAGAGTGGATGTACTCTTATTTTAAATATAAGTTTTGAGAAATTTCAACAAATAATCCCCACCTGGTTATTACCTAAATTAATCGTAACCCTGAAATATTATGAATATTTCAAAATTCCTAGATTGAACTCTACAGAAAAGATCTAGGTATATATAGGCAAATTATTGTTATTATTTGGAACATTTTTCATAAACAAAATGCATTTAAATATTTTCTTCTTGTAATGATGTTCTTAACTTGATTTTGACCTTAAAAATAATATTATTTTACAATGGGTTCCCTCCCATTGGGATATCTATGGAAATGGAAGAGCTGATATTCCCACTAAAATGAAAAAAGAGTTTTGCAGTGCTTCCGGAGAGGATTCCTGTTCTATTCTATACGCAGAGTTATTTAAAATAAGGTGAAAAGAATAGATGAAGTTGTTTTTTTTTATATGAACAGATTCCTGATAAGTTTTCGAGGGAGACGTTGTATAAGATCCCAGATCACCCGAGACTGCATGTGGTTGCCGGAAACCGGGCACGATTACCTTGAGGGTCACCTATACAGACAAAAGATTCTTCCCTCTCCAAACTATGTTTTGTGCAGAGAGAATTTAAATCAATTCCGAGCACCTGAAGATTTACCCTTCTGTCTCTCGCTAGTAACATCTACGATATATAAACGAAGCCAGAGGGCATTTATAAGCTCTGTAGTCTGACAGACTCTCTGATTGTGCGTGTCTTCTCTTTTTTATTAATATTATTTATTTTATTTTTATTTGTTGTTACTCCATGTGTGTATGCGTGAAGAGTTTTCACTTTTTTGAGTGATGTATTCATCAAGTGCTACTGCTAGAAATAAAAAAAGTAATATCAAAACACACTTTTGTATCAATATTTTAATTCAACTTACACTAAATATAAAAAAAAATATTCAATTGCACACATTTTAAAATCAGGATTTCGAACATAGTCTGACACCTTCTGTGGCCATATGGGTACAACAACACCGACCAAATCCACGACCATGTCTATCTGACTACCATGGTCACAAAGGTTGTTAACCAAGCTATGAAATACCACGCCATATAAAATGCATGGTGTTACACATTCGGGAACTGTGTGAAAGCTCCTTTTAATATTAGAGCTTTTTGCTTGACTATTACATCTTTCAAAATAAATGTTATATCATGACTCATATGTTATATATGTTTTGAAAACTTTTTTATAGGATGTGGTTCAAATGTTATAAGGAAAATCCTACTAACATTTATTATTTCAATAATAAATTGTTAGTTAATTTTTTTAAAATTTTTAATGAAGAGTCATTCGAGAGATATGTTGTCTCAATTTGAAACGTAGTAAAATAAGTTAATTCAATGTGTTTATATGTATATGTTAATGAATAGTCAAGAAATAAATATGTTTACCAATTTTATTGAACCAAGTAAGTTTATATAATATAGGTTACACTGGCTCATCTATACTTATCAACCAGCCATGTTCCACAATCATAACTAATTTTGATGAATAACGTTATTCGTGACAACAAAGGCTATCTGGAGTGCATTTAATTTTCATAACATTAGCCGATATTTCTATATATGTTTAAAATACTACGTAAGAGATACACAAGACATTCTAGCTAAAATTTAATATATTTTTCCTTTCTGGAGAAGTTGTTAAATTTGATTGAAATGATTTTGTGTCGATTGCTTAGCGATTTTTCTATTTAGTGCTAATCATAAGTAACGTATTATAAATAAATTGAATAAATCTTATTTTTTTAATCCAGTTTAGAGTGGTACAATTCATTTCAAATGTTTTTAAATGACGTGATTGATCATTTGTTAAATAAATCAAATGTAGTGTAAGTCAGATAAATCAAAATTCTCCTTACTGCCTGAAATTTCTCTACTTCAATTGTTGCTGAAATAGCTTAATAGATATTAATAATTCGAAGAAAAATAACAAATTCTGGAAATCCAATGATAAACATTTCTTTCTGTAAATAGTATACTATATAATTTATAAAATCTTATTTAATCTAACCGAAAAGAGGTAATTAACCTTCGAAGAAAATATGTATACATTTCACTAGATTACAAATACGCTTTGATGTTCCAAATATTAGCCTTTTAGCGCTTTTTTTAAAACTGAATTGAAAACATATTTATTTTTCTTAAAGGTTATTTATTTATTTTTGCTAGCAATTATAAGGAATTAAAAGTCTAAAAGTCAACAGGGCAATATAATTCAATCATAAAAAGGGGAATGTTGAAAAGGAAGAAGAAATCAAACGTAGATTTCATTGTTCTTTATTTATTAGAAAAATTCCTTTTAAAAAAATCTCTCCAATCTCAAAATTTTTACAAATGCATGAAATTAACGAGCTAAAAGTAGCAATGCAATTTTAATCATTTTTACTGAATCACAGTGAGTAATCTCTGGAAAAAAACATAAATATTCCTTGCTTTACTAGAAACAAAACACTACTTTTTTTCGAAAATGGTAATTAATCTAGATGACTTTAGTGTATTTTTATTTACTATTTGTTTTCGTTCTTGCTTATATATTTATAACTAGAGAAGAGTTTTGTTGTATAAAGATTTTGTTTACTCAAAAAAGTGTAGTCCACAGCTCCAAACTAAATTTAAGAAGTTACACGGGTTCCAAAAATTAAATTTTTGAAACATATCAAAAACCTTCTATGAGTATTTTATTTATATATTAGTTTACATTTTGTCCTTGCTCGATGAGAGAGAAATAGTTTAAAATCAAAGAACTTTCTAATGAAACTTTTTGGTAAATTAATAGCATGCACATAGAACATATAAAAAGAAAAATGAAAGTATGTAAAATATTTTTTTATAATATACAGTTGTATTACAGAGAAAGTTTATATTAAATGTGTGCAATGTAAATAATTTGTATTAGTGTAAATTACCAACGGGTGATAACTAACCTTGATGATGAATTATAATTATCAATTACGCTTAGATTTTGTTAATGAAATTCAAATCCGTTATGATGTTTATAACAAATAGTTTTCCATATACACTGGTGTAAGAAATTAAGAGAATTTGCAGACTTCATCGATTATGTCTAGAACTACTGGACAGACTTTTGAAATTTGATATGTGCATACAATGATACAATACAAAACAAATAACACTTCAAAAATTGCAATACACACGTATGATCGTTGGAGTTAGAAGGTATGAAACAATGGTGGTAGAATAAACAGAAGAAATGAGTTAATAGGGGGTATAGCCCCCTCTTACAGTTATACAGGCCTCGCAGCGTGATGCCATACTTGAAAAAGAGCAGTTTTTTAGTTTTTGTGGCAATTGGTCCCACTCCTCCAGCTACGTTGTTTTCATTTCCTGGATTGTTCTAGGAGGGGGCTACGAGTTGCCATTGCCCTCCCCAGAGCCCCCCAGTATGAGCGGCCCACACATCCGGTCCACCAATCCGGACCCTCCTCCATAGCGCATGATTTTTTTGATCGATTATAATCACAGGTATATACTACGTAAAATTTAATTAAGTATTTATTATTAATACTTTTTTATTAATTAATGCTAATTATTTATTCAGAGAAGTTTTTCTTACTCTTCTTTGTTCCTGACAATATACAAAATGAAAAAAAAAAATTATGTTATGCATCGTATTGGGGAAGGATATAAGAGTGGTTGACATTCGACCCTGGACCACAGCACCCCACGCCACATTTGAAAAATTCACGAGTGCGCCCATTTCCCATGGTCGTAGGTGTGTGAGGTAAGGAAAAAGTTAACAATACATATTTATCATAACTTAATAACAAATATGGATATATTTACCTAGGTAAATGAATGAAAAACTAACTTTTTTGAAACCGCGTTTAAAGCAAAACTCAATATATGAGCATAATATAATAATAGCCACAGATATAATAATATCTACTGATGCATTTATTATCAAACAATTCAAATACATTTAAAAATAAAGTATTTCCATCTGAAGTTAGTTCTCGTAATTATAGTCAGTAGAAGACTTAGTCTACGTACTGTCAGCCAATCTTGAATATTTACGTATACAATTACTAACGGCTTATCTTAACGCGATCAACTTAATGCCCACCCCGGCTCTATAGGGTTGAGATCAGGAGACCTGGTTGGCTAATCCATACGGCGACTCGAAACATCCACTGAAAGACGATAGCTGTCCCGAAAGCTATTGTTGCCCATTTTGCAGAACACCCATTTTGTTCTTTTGCCAACAAAACTATTAACAGTTAATTGCTTGCTAATAAGCCACAATTAGAGCGCCCGTTAATAAAAATACCATTGGATTCATAGCAAAAAAATTGCGTTTGCAATGATGCCTGCCTATTCAACAAGAATGACGGAGAAGCATAAGATCGTGTTTTCAGACCAGTAAACACTTGGGTTGGTTCAATAATATACTCTGCGAAGAGTGCGGCAATGATGTGGAGATGGGTCTAATACGGCAACATCTGTGGAACGCCCTACCACGTGGGGTAATGTAGAATCCTTTCTGAACCCCTATTGTTATTGATAGAAAGTCACTTCTGGTACGTATTTTGAGGCACTATGATCGTGATGAGCAGTAGGCTGTGTAAGTTGCATTCCTACTTCTTCGTGTTCAAAAACCTGTAACCAAAAGACAATGTCCAGCCGCCCAATATACGTAATAACAAATACACTCTGCAAAATATAGCACTAATATCCTCTGATAATTCCACAAAAGAAAAATTTTACGACTAGATTGGATGCCGCTTGAACGCTCTGCCATCACTATGGTTAAAAGACGAATTGTGACCAATAATTAGCAGGCAGGGGAAAGTTCTCGATCATTTTGCCATTAACATTCTCATGACTCGGTTCTCTAAAGTATTATTTAATGTATTGCCATCCACTGTCTATGGCATTCTAATGATCCGACGTTGTATATCCTGTGTGTTAGAGTATCATCTTTTTAAATGTACATTACTTATTATTCGGTGTTGTCTCTTTGTGTAAGGCGTTGTCTTCCCTTTCTAGCCATTCCTTGGGGCTGCATTTTTAGAATCACGTACTTTGTAAAGAATTATTTAAAATTACATTCAATTCATTTCCTTTTATGAATTTATTCTCAAAGCAAAAATTAAGAGAAAAAATCGTCCTGAAAAACATTTTGCTAAATTTGAACAAATAAATTTAGCATTTCAGTTTAATTAATTTCAGACATTTTTAGATCATTAATTTTCAGATGCTGTTGTTTCTAGTTCCACATATCTGAGGGTTTCATATCGAGGCCCTCTGAATTCCTCGCGGAAAAGGGCTAGAGATTTACGTCTGTCGTTATTCTGTAGCGTGTAGCAACATACTGGTAACAGTACGATTAGGCTTGGTTCTACTCCAAGATTGAGGAAGAACTCACTGGGAATGGTCAAATGCCCCACACTTCTCTTCCTATTCCATCAATCTACCGAGACGACGTGCGGCTCGACGGATTTTTAGAGTAACCTCATACCAAAAAGGCACTATACACTTACAAACATCCATACCTTCTCCAGGATTTAAACACAGGTCTAACGGACAGCAGTCAGAGTCACTAACTGCTATACCGGATGAGCGGTAATTTTTAGATGCTTCGATGCTTGAAATCAGGAAAATTTATTCGAAGCTTTTAAAAATATTTAAGATTATTTTTTATCTATAATATCTTTAAAACATTTTTTTTCTCTTTAGATATAAAATTATGGACACTTAAGAAAGAGAAAAGTAAAAACTTATCTTGTTTGAATTCAAAAATTGTATAATTTAAAAGAGAAAAGGAAGAGTTTACATTAGGTACATTGCATTTTACTCTCCTTAGCAGTAGTGCGGAGAGCAATAGATTTGTTCTTAAAAACTATTAAATGTACAGACTTTAAATTTTTTCTGTATATTAATTAGACTTTTTTTTATTTAAAATGATCAGAAGCTTTTTCAAATATATTGTTTAGATTTTTCAAAAACATTCATCGCAACAGTACCACTATGAATTTTTTGTAAAATGTCATTTTTTTCACGATGACTGACTTTTACAAAAATATTATAGAAATATTAATAAAATCTCCGTTCAATATATATAGTTAGATATCAGTAATATTCAGTGAAGATTGCAAGTGCTTCCGATGAATAGGTTGTGAGAAAAAGGTACACGCATTTTTAAAAACACCGTTTTGAGATAATTGCATTTTTATTATAAAATGTCACTTCATCAAAAAAAATATTGAATTACAATCTGTATTTGCACTATTTTTTTAAATATTAGCTTAATCTCAATAACTTTTAAGACTTTTTACTTATTTCTTTTATTTAGATTTCTCAGAAAATACATATCTAGCATTTTTCACTTTTAATCTATCCAGATATTGTATAGCATTTGCATCATTTTTCTCAAATTATGCATCAATTTTTGAAGAATTTTCTGTTCTGATACATTATTGTGATTATAAATCATCATAAATACCATGTGAAAATGTGTCAATACATGAAAATATGACTTTGGTAAAACATCATTATACAGCATTTCGAAAAGTTTCATTAGTGTTTTATAAATTCACATGTAAACACAATTTCCTAAAGTATCAGAGTTAAAAGGATTCTTAAAGTATTACATAAATGGTATCCAAAACAACAACAAGAAAACTGATTTTATGTTTTTAAACATGAAATTTGTGTATTTTTTGGTATGTAACAAGTTTGGTGCAACAAAAAAGGGCATTGCATTTTGGGATATATTTATGTACCTTTTACTAAGAAACTATTAAACACAAAGCTTAAGAATTTGTGTGTGCATTAAATAAACATTTACCTTTATACAAAAATGAAATTTTTAAAAAAAATTGATCAGTCTGTTTAAAAATGTAATTTTTGCACAGTAGAATAACGAATTTTATAAAAATTTTCCTTTTCTATGTTACGACATCTGCTTTTTAGCTAAATGTCTGAAGAATATCTCAAAAATTTCACTTCAGTATACACAATATATATGAAATATAAAATAAAAATTTCCAGTTCTGCATACAATAAATTTATAGAAAAAGAAGACACAAATTAAAAAAATATAATCTTTATAAGACAGTAATACATGATTAGATGGCATTTCGAAAAGTTTCATTAGTGTTTTATATATTCACATGTAAACACAATTTCTTTAAATATAAGAATTAAAAAGTTTCTATAAATATTACATAAATAGTATCCAAAACAACAAGAAAACTATTTTTATGCTTTTAAACATGAAATTTATGATTATTTTTGTATATAAACAAGCTTTATGTAAAGCATTTTGAGATATTTTCATGTAGCTTTTACTATTGAACACTAAAGCTTAAAAATTTGTGTGTGCATTAAATAAACCTTTATTTTTATACAGAAGTGAAATCTTATTTAAAAAATTGATCAGCCTGATTGAAAATATAATTTTTGCAGAGTACAATAATGAAATTCATACAAATTTTTCTTTTCTGTGTTACAACATATGCTTTTCAGCTAAATGTCTGAGGAATATTTCAAAAATTTTACTTCAGTATACACAAGAATATATATGAATTATAAAATAAAAATTTCCAGTTCATGAATACAGAAAAAAAGTAAGAACACACAATAATTTATAGAAAAAAGAACACACAATTTAAAAAAATATAATTTATAGAAAACAGAGAGTAGCTTTTGTATAAAATTTTACCTCATCAAAAAGATCCTGCACTGCAACCCGTTTTTACCTTATTTTTCTTAATATTATCTTCTTTTTTTTTCTTTTATTTTTTCTAATTTCTTTGATGATCCAGATAAACCATGCTTGCTTTCATTAATTTTTCCCTATCTAGAATTTTCATGGCCCTTACCGAATATTCTCCAGGTTCTACTTCCATTTACTGAAACTTTTTTTAATTTGGATACATTACCATCATTAAAAGAACAAACAGCATTATAAACACCAAGTGAAATTGTTTCAATGTGCACAAATGTTGTTTTGGAAACCCGTGATAAAATGACATTAAGAAAACTTTCATTCGGATTTTGTGTTTTTCGATGCAAACATTATTTCAACAAATCAGGATGGGAAAGATATTTAAATATAGAACGCATTGCTACTGCAACAACCGGAAGACTTTTTATGTTTGTAAGACTGACCCGATTCTTCAGCCTGTTTATATCCACACCATGAATTTTCAACGACAAGACAAAAACAATGTTTTTATGTGCCCATTTTTTACATATACAATATTTCGAAAGAATATTGACATCGATCACCTTACCTGTATCAATGCTGGTCACAGTAACAGCACCATTTGATGATGTGTAACCGTGCTTCTGCCCGCTACCACAATATTATTATTACCTTCATTTTCACAAATAACTTCCCTCGCAGCATTTTGAATGGAGTCCTCGTAAACGAGTTTTACAGCAATTGAGATTCGCTTACCGTAAGGAGAAAACTTTGTAGGTGGTTGCCGAAGATTCATTATGCCGCAAAATATTCTACCAGCTTCTGCACCTCTTCCAATGAAACACGTAGTATATACAAACCTGGTATTTATTGTGGCAATTTGTGTTATTTCATGAATATTTACAAAAGAGAATTCTACATCAAATGGACAAGCACAACATTTCAGGACAAATTTTCAGCCCAAACATACCTTTTAAAACTTGCATGGTGTTGTGTTAATGTGGATTTCAACTATAATAGATGCACACATTTACTTAAATTAGTTTAATAATAATCTTACTGCACAGTTCATCACATTATTATTTACGGATACATTTCTCATAGTTGCGTGGTATTTATATATGATCCTCCACACAGTCACACACACACTCACACAGGTAACAGTCTTTAACTGGTTGCAGTTAAATATACCACATCTCCTCCCTCCTTAATGAACAAGTCTCTCCGGAGGTTGCCTGATTCTCCTAGAACGCCTAGGAAATGGCCTGTCTGGAACTGGTGGACTCCTCGTCTCGGAGTCAGTCTCTTTAGCTGAAGACTGTGATAGATATGGAACCGCAACATCAGTTGATGGCACTCCTTGTACGGAAGATGAACCCACTTTCTTGTTCGGATCCTTAGAAATATCTTCCGCCGTTTCTGCATGCTGAATATTCGAGTTGTTTTCTCGAACCTCTGCTGATGGGAATCTGTGGTGAATAATTGGGATGATGTTTTCTTGCACTTGATCACCCACAGGACGGATCTGATCAACGTGTCGTCTCACCAAGGTTCCTTGAACATCAATGATGTAGTGGAGCACGCCATCTTGGTTTACAATGGTACCAAACTTCCATCTAGTATTAGTTGCTCTGTAAACTCTCACAACCATCCCATCCTCGTCGCCAACAGTTGTGTTTATGTGGGTTTCAACTATAATAGATGCACATACACTTCTTAAATTAGTTTAATAATTATCTTACTGCACAGTGCAACACATTATTATTTACCGATACATTCCTCATAGTTGCGTGGTATTTATATATAATCCTCCACACAGTCACACACACACACAGGTAACAGTCTTTAAATGGCTGCAGTTAAATATACCACACATGTCTAAACCTCTTTTACACATTTTACAATGAACTTCATTCTTGAAAGCAAATGCAAGAATATTTTAATTCATGATGGTATTTTTAATACTTACTTTAATAAGAAGAAAAACTCTAATCAAACTTTATATTTTACACATGTTTCCTTTGAGTCATGTGTATGTCCAGCTTGAGTATTGGCATTACTGTTGTTAGTATTTGACGTAATGTTACTGTTACGGACCATTGCGTCATCCCTTCTCCCCTCACCCCTCTTGTACGGAGAAATGGAACAACCCCCCTTTTTGTGTACTTTGTTTTTTTTTGTTTTGTTTCTTCTCTCTGTGTAGTTGTTGTTCGTTCGAGTTTGAATAAAGGTGTCGCAATGCATTGGTAAAAATTCGTTGAATCGTTTTATTTCGTATTAAAATTATTTCTGAGCCTTCGACGTATGTGCAAATTTTGTACATAAAAAATGATCCGCCTTGCGGAGTATTATTAAATCGCCAGAACCTGTGGATTTAAAGATATTTAAAAAATCTTTTCGTTGGTTTCACTACTTTGAATGCGTCATGGCGAAAGGCGTTAAAATTCTCGAAAGGAAGTTCTCCGACATCGAAAAACAGTTGAGTGGATTTATCGCATTTGTGGACACTTTCGTTGAAGATGACAAAGAAGTGTTATCTTTCAAATTAAGTCAATTTGATAGACTTAATGCAAAATATGAATCAGTTAAAGAAGAAATTTTCACTTTATCAGATGTAGAATTTAAAAATTTCGATGGAAAAATTACCACTTGCAATGAACACATTGAGAAACTCGAGGTAAGACTTAAATCTTTGAATTTAAAATATAGTAAAAATAATAATGAAACTGGTTCAAATGCTGTGTCTAATGTTATCAAGCCGTGCTTTAGATTACCAGAATTATCGCTTCCACAGTTTAATGGGGACATAGAAACATGGTTTATTTTTAAAGAGCAATTCAAAGAAATAATTGAAAATTGTGGTTTAAATGATAAACAAAAATTGCAATATTTACAATCGTGTTTAATAGGAATTGCAAAACATGTCCAAACTGTGGATGACACATATGATTCGTTGTTTCTGGCTCTAGAGCAGAGGTTTGAAAACAAAAGACTAATAATAAACAAACATATAAATGCTTTGTTGATGTTGAAATATAAAAAAATTAGAGGTGATTCAAATGTTGATTTAAGAAATTTGGTTGACACTAGTACTAAACATTTGAGAGCATTAAAATTGCTAAATATTGAGCAAATTACATTTTCAGAATTGTTGTTGATACAATTAGTTATGCAGGTTTTGGATACTGAGACAAAGCGTCTTTTCGAAATGACCTTGGAGAGTACAAACATTCCTAAGTGGGATGATTTTTTGGCTTTTTTGAATAAGCGTTGTTTATTTTTAGAAAACCTGCCATTCGCTGGAACAAAAGGTAAACAAAATTTTAAAGACTCTCCACGTCACAAAAGCTTCATATTGCATACAGATGCAAATGTTGACAAAAAATGTAAGCTTTGTTCTTTGAACCATGACCTGTATAATTGTGATAAATTTAAAAATATGCCTGTTAGAGAGATGTATAATATTGTTAAATCTTTGAATTTATGTTTAAAATGCTTGAAACCAAACCATAAGGTATCGCAATGTAGATCTAAGCATATTTGTTTTTGCAAAAAGAACCACAATCAGTTGTTACATTTTGTTAATGTAAAAAATCAGGAGATGCAAAACTTTGAGTCATCCCAACCAGACACCAGGCGCCAAGATGACGTCATCGAACCAATTTGTTTTCAAAATTCTAGTATAAAAAATAATCAAAATAAAACTGATAGGAATTCTTTTAATTTTCCGAGTGCTCAAAACAACATTGTTCAAGGTCAGGTTTCGGGAGTGAACATGAGTGTTTCCGCTTCCCAGAAACATAAAAATGATATTATTTTTTCGACTTGTATAATTATGTTGAAAATTCTGTTGGGGAAAAAGTTCCTTTACGCGTCCTCGCAGACAGCGGGTCGCAAGTTTCTCTATTGAGGTCGAGCACGGCAGATTTGTTGAATTTGCGTAAATTAAAAACTGATATGTCGGTCTCTGGTTTGGGTGGTTCGAATGTTAATATAAAATCAAAAATCAGAGGAGTAATTTCAAATGGTTCTGGATCATATAAACGTGTTGTGGATTTTCATGTTGTACCCAAAATTACTAATATGATACCTGTTAATTCCTTTGATATTTCACATATTGTGTTTCCAAGCAATGTACATCTAGCAGACCCCACTTTTAATACTAGTAATTCTATCGATGACTTATTATCAGCAGATATTTTCTTTGATATTTTGAAAGATGGTAAATACAAATTAGATAATGGTAATTTGATCTCACAAAATATTGAATTTGGCTCTATAATTAGTGGTAACACCTCGAGGTTCTCAAGTGGCTCATTGCATTGTGGTTTAATCACAAAAGACTTTAAAACTTTAAATGATACTTTAAAATCATTCTGGGAAATAGAAGAAATTGTACCCACCAAATTTGTTAGTGATGAACTTAAGAAATGCGATGAACATTTTTTGAAAACTATGGCGAGGGACACTAACGAACGTTTTTGCGTCGAGATGCCCATGAAAGACAATGACATTGAACTGGGGCGGTCAAAGTCTACTGCTATTCGCAGATTAGAATTGTTGAAAGACGTGCCCACGGAAAACAAGGAGTTCCTCTTCAATGAAAATGATGAGTTAGTAAAGACCTTGGGATTGTCGTTGAGACCTAGAGAGGACACCTTCATGCATCAGATGAATTTGCAAGAGGTTCCAGTGACTATTACTAAAAGAACCGTCTTGTCATTTATCTCCAAATTGTACTATCCCCTAGGACTGCTTCAACCGATAATCATAAAGGCCAAAATGATGATTCAAAAAATTTGGCTATTAAAAATTGACTGGGATCAAAACTTGCCTCGTCAAGAAATTGAAAACTTCCAGATATACGTGGCCGAGCTGCATCAATTGAAAGATTTGAAAATACCTCGGTGCATTTTACTGAAAGATTCTGTTGCAGTTCAACTTATTGGATTTGCAGATGTATCAGCCCAAGTTTATGGTGCATGCCTATACGTAAAATCTGAGAATGCCAATGAAACTCAGATAAGATTACTCTGCAGCAAAACTCGCATCGCCCCACTCAAGACTTTCTCAATACCTAGGCTCGAACTGCTTGCTCTGCGACATTGTTGTCGAAATTGACCTCAAAGATTGTTAAAATTATTGATTTAGAATTTGATGAAGTTCATCTTTTTTCGGACTCGAAAGTTGTTTTGGACTGGATCCAAATGCAACCACACCTTCTAAAAGTCTTTGTGGCAAACCGAGTTTCTTTTAATTCAAGAATTGACTGAAACCTTTTCCTGGCACCATGTAAAAACCAAGAAGAACCCAGCTGATTTGATTTCAAGAGGTGCAACTAAGTTGCAGCTTCAAGACGAACATTGGTGGACAGGTCCTTCCTTTTTGAAGGACAAAACTTTGAACTCAGACTCTGTCGTTTCGCAGAAAGACGACAACTTTTTCGAAGAACTTAAAAATCCTAATATTGTATACTCATTCATCACTCATGCAGGTCCATCTGTATTCCTTGATAATTGTTTAAATATTACAAATAGTTTTACTAAACTTTTTCGGATTGTGAGTTATATTTTCAGGTTCTATTTCAATTGTAAGTATCTTGCTTCTAAACAGTCTGGTTTTTTTCACAAATCAAGAACTGGAAAGAGCTACAGATGCTTTAATTAAAACAGTGCAACATAAGAGTTTTTATGAAGACATTAAATGTTTGGCTGCAGATAAGGAAATTTTTTGAACAAGCAAGTTAAATTTTTTAAATGTTTCCTTGGATGGAAAAGGTCTTCTCAGAATTGGGGGAAGGTTGGTATATTCCAATTGGGTCATTTAGCTGTAAATTTCCATTTGTTCTACCTCATACTCATAAATTTTCCAAATTATTTATGTTGTATTATGACATAAAAAAACTTGCATGTTGGCCCTCAGGCACTTTTATCCTTTGTTCCGCAGAAATTCTCGATTCTAAATGTCAGATCTCTAGCTCGTAAAATTACTCACGAATGTGTTACTTGCTTCAAAATTAAACCTAAACTTTGCGAGCAATTGATGGGTTCACTTCCAAGTGAACGTGTAAACCAGGGTTTTGTCTTTAATTGCTGTGGGATCGACTTTCTAGGGCCCTTCTGTATTAAATATAAGGGGCAACGAAAGGGTGTTTATCATAAAATATATGTAACCATTTTTGTTTGTTTTGTTACCCGAGCCACTCATTTTGAAATTATTACGGATTTAACGACTGGTGCCTTTATAGCCACGTTAAAAATGTTCTTTGCTCGACGTTGAATTAGCAAAACACTTTTCACAGACAATGCTAAAACGTTTGTTGGGGCTCAACGAGAGCTAAAAAGCTTGTACCAGATGGTATGTAACCCAAATGAAGAGTTGGCAACATATTATGCATCAGAGAATATTAATTGGAACTTTTCTCCTCCCAGAGCACCTAACTTTGGAGGGCTCTGGGAGGCGGGAGTCAAATTCTTTAAATATCATTTTAAAAGAGTTGTTGGAGATGCCAAGCTAACATTTGAGGAATTTAGTACTGTCATGAATCAAGTAGAGGCAATTTTAAACTCGCGCCCTATCTGTCCATTGTCTAAAAACCCGGATGACTGTGAAGTCCTCACATCTGGTCATTTCTTAATTGGAAGACCTTTAAATGCTATTCCTGAGCCTAGTTTGATTGATTTAGAGATATATAGATTGGATAAGTGGCAAAGGTTGACAAAAATGGTACAAATTATTTGGGTCAAATGGCATCGAGATTATCTTTCTAACCTACAGCAAAGAACAAAATGGTTAGTTAAACAAAACAATGTTAATGTAGGAACACTAGTGTTATTAAAAGAAGATAATATGCCTACGTGCAAATGGTGCTTAGGCAGAATCACGGAAGTCATACCTGGTTCAGATGGCCTGGTACGTGTAGTGAAAGTAAAAATAAAATATAAAATTTTGAAAAGGTCTATCAATAGCATCGCAATTCTGCGTGTAGCAAATTTAATATCTTCTGTATAATTGTATATTTTTCTTGCTTATTATTTTTGATATTTGTTGTATTTGTATTTGTTATTTTGATATTTGTGCATATTTTGAATTATTTAGCTTTGTATATTGTAAAAAATTGTGTTTATTGATAATTTGTAACAGTCCACTTCTTTATTGATGTATGGTTGAAATTTGTTATTTCAACGTGGGGTGGGATGTTACGGACCATTGCGTCATCCCTTCTCACCTCACCCCTCTTGTACGGAGAAATGGAACAACCCCCCTTTTTGTGTACTTTGTTTTTTTGTTTCTTCTCTCTGTGTAGTTGTTGTTCGTTCGAGTTTGAATAAAGGTGTCGCAATGCATTGGTAAAAATTCGTTGAATCGTTATATTTCGTATTAAAATTATTTCTGAGCCTTCGACGTATGTGCAAATTTTGTACAGTTACTATGATTGAGAGTATTCCTACCTTCTTAAAACGTACCTTTATCTTTTTTTTAAATATTTTTTTCCATCTAGATATAAAAAAAAAAAAATTCGAAATTTCCAAATTTGTGAATATTAGAAATTTTATACATTTAATTTAAAAACCCAAACATACGATAAAAACGTGTATGCGTTCTAAAATAGGTAAACAACCCTAACAGTTACGCTTGTAGTCAATCTACAGTTAATTGCGTACGAATAAATAAATCAGAGAGTGGCTTTGGAAAAGCTTCCCAGATTTAAAAGGTCAATGTTTACATTTCTATCTGTCAAAGGAAGCGTGGCTCATCAGCTAAATATTTTAAAAAAATCATTTTAACATACTTTTAATTAGTAAAATGGCAAGTATGTTAGATCATTGGATAGATCCTGATTTGGGGATTTTAGAAATATCAAAAACTCAAAATTGATTTCCCGAAGGTGTTTACCCTACTGACTGCTCTTAAGGGGACTGTGGACCTTTGAAATTAATTTCTTAAATTAATATCTTAATTAGCTGAAATTGGAATCAATATAGTAGATGATCACTATAATTCACAATTTAAATATTTTTTTTAAAAAAAAATATTATTTGATTTTTTTAAAACTTTTTAATTTTGTTAAACTTTTTTTAAAAATGCTCCTTGCGCGTTAGTTTTTAAGATATTTTCTTAATTTTTGTTTTATATGTATATGAACTATAACTAAATATATCCGTGCATGGATTTTAAATTCAGAATAAAATTTGATGAAAAAAATATACACTTTCTATACTATATGAAATATTTCACCAATTATCACACGTTCAAGGCAATCAAAACAACGTAAAATATAATCCGTTAAATTTTTAACAAAACCAATGCACAAATTTGTGAATTATATCATTTTTATAACTTGTGAAAATTTTAGAGATACGATGAAATATGAAACGCAAGGAGCATTTTACGTAATCATGAAAAGAGAAAATTCACGAACTGAGAAAAACACATTTTAAACATTTATTTGTGTAATATGAAATAATAAAACAAAATTTTACATAATTACTTACCCTTACATGAAAATCAAACATATAAGAAATTATTATAGTAGAAATCTAATAAATATTTTTAAACTTATTATATTTAATTATAAATTGAATAATTCAAGTAATAGCATCCGCAAAGCTGATATTTATAAAAAAAACATAGCGTAGCAGACATTCCTTAAAATTTAGCTGTGTCGTATTGAATTTTATGTTTTGTTTCTGTTATAGAATT
>BMAO01007974.1:0-20113 GCA_019973975.1 Trichonephila clavata | reverse complement strand
TTTTCTTGTAAGTTAAAATGGAACATTTTGTCTCATGAACTTTTCAAAGTACAAATTAAGTTAGTAACTCAAAATAGCCATTGTATACACAGTGCATCAAATAAGTTTTAAGACTCGTCCTAAAGCTTAAGTTCTAATGAAACAATGAGTGTAAATGTGCATGTCTCATAACATCCATGGTCTGCTGACACACTGCCAACAAGCTGTGTGCATTTAGTTAAGTATCTGAGGGAAGATGAGCTTTCATTGAAGAGAAGTGAATTTTTTTCATGTTGATTTTTAAGACGGAGAAAATTTAACGCAAAACTTGATAAAAGTGCTTTGGAAACATACCAACTCATGAAATAAGTTTACAGTGACTGTTGTTTAAGTAGATCAAATGTTTTTGTGTGCTACAAACGTTTTTTGGATGGAAGACATAAGGGGTAGAAGGTGATCAATGTAGTTAAAGACCAATTTCATCTAGGACACCTGAAATAATTGAGAAAGTACTATCATTCATGGCAAACTGAGATTGATCGAAGATTCTTTAAGCAAAAACAGAGAAATGATTCGAACCATTATGCATGAAGGTTTGGGTGAAACAAAAGTTTGGGCTAAATTTGTTCCACGCACTTTAACCTCTGAACAAAAAGCAATACAAAGTGCACATTGTAAAAGTATCATTTCAGCCACTGAAAACTTTCCAAACTTCTTGATATTCATTGTAACAGGTAAGGAATCCTAGTATTTCTAATATGATTCTGAAACAAAGGCTTAATGGATGTCACAAAATTCATCGCAAGCCAAAAGATCAAGGAAAGTTCCATCCAAATTCAAAAACAATGCTCATTACAATCTTCGATAGTAATGGTATGATCCACAAAGAATTTGTTCCAACTGGACAAATAGTTACAGGTCAGTAGGTACTACTTAGCTGTTTTAAAGCGTTTGATAGCCAAAATTCGTCCAGAATATAGAGTTGAAAGCAGTTGGTGTTTATTGCATGACAATACACCCAATCACACCTCCTTTATTGTTCGTCGATTTTTGGATATTATTTTATGGTTATTTTCATACAAGTACCATTAATTAACAAGTCCATACAAGTGATTCAATAATAAATCGCTGAAACAAGTTCATTAAAACCGGAAGGTTCTATGTTAAATAAAAAACCAAACCTGGTATTAATTTCTGGTTTCATTACTTTTTACAGACCCAGTCTTAAAACTTTTTTAATGTACTGTGTATATATATTTAGCATAAAAGGTGTTTTTTTATACGTGGAACAAATAGTTTAATTTTTTTATGAATTAAATATCGGCTTTTATACATTGTTCTAATATATTCTTCTTGAAGTCAAGCTATGTTTATTTTTGTAAATTTTTAATGTAGCATTACTTAAATTGCTAAATAAATTTAATTTTGTTTTTCTTAAGTTTCTATTGATTTTTAGTGTGTATTTTATTTATTTTGATAAACTCTGCATGTTCAAATACTCCAGTAAATATGGGTATTTTTACTATATATAGAGAGTGAAAATCGTTTAACATGAAACTGTGGGGATTAAAATATTTTTTCTTGTTAAAGGATATTGCAAAAAAAAAAAATATTCAAAAAAGTTAAGTTTGTTAGAGTACATTTTATTTATATATATGTATATTTATATATTTAATAAATAGCAATGAAACAAAAAAAATTTGAGTTTTTTGAAAAAAGAACTTGATTAGCTTTGCTGCAAACATTTTTTAGTACTGTCATTTTGTTTCTGGAAATGTTCCAGCCATCTTGGATTTGCTGAAAATGTAATACCTGCTTGTTTAGCAACGTTCATTGCTTCTTTCTAGCCTTAAAGGTCCTGATATGGGATCATTCTAAGAACTCTCTTGTTTGAATCAAACAAGTAAAGCCGTCTCTAAATCCTTGTGTTTGGTCCTTCTCATCCGTTTTTGCTCTGGCTTAAACATACTCCATTCAAACTTTTCTGTAATTTGCTCTCTTTTTCTAATTATTGTTGATAATGTAGAGTTAGCAATACCAAAATCTTTACATATTTCTGTTTTCAACCAACAGCCTTAAGAAGCTTCTTAATCTTAAGCAAAATAGAAGTTTGCTTTCCCCCTAAGCTCTTTGCCATTGTGCTTGTAAAAAATTCTTTTAAAATAGGGGAGGGGAATGCAAACCCAACTAATTCACTTATTTTTCATCACACTGTGATGCAGTTGTTACTGAATTCCAAAGTCTACTAATGAGAGATTAGATGTTTTTGTGTTGTGTTTGTTGGGTGGAGAGTAAAAGTAACTTAGATAAACAATAATTGGCTCATGTCACAGGCTATTTCAAAGCCAAGTTAGCCTTCTTTCTACGAAACATGTGAAACCTGCTCTTTCATTTCATACCCCTCTTAAATCTCGCTTGCACAGCTGGTGTTTTCCATATTTTGTTTATTCCCAGAACGAAAATCTTTTCATGTAAAAAGAAAAAAAAATGCATGAAAATACATAGTTTGTCAGGATTTCGTTTCAACTGATATTCTGTCTTAAGTGTTTTCGTGTTAAACACATTTCATTGCAATTACATATTTTTATAAACAACATTTTTAAAATTATATTAAGTACTATGCCAAATGATTAAATCCTATTTTGTTTTCGCAATTATGAATTAGCATTTATTTAAATTAGTAATTAAGACTTTGATGCTAATGTGCTATGTATAGCACATTTGCTTAACATATTTCATATTATTTCAGATCAATTATGAAAACTTGTTATTTTAACCAATTCATTTTTTAAAGTTTCAAATATAAAAGAATTTTAAGGTAATATATGAGAGATGAGAAACAAATATTTAATTGTATATTTTTTAATTTTATTATTTTTTTAATTTCATTTACCTTTATAAACAATTACTTAAAATAATGAATGCACATAGTTTTATATCAACTAAAATGGGCGTAGTTTGGTGGTGATGTACATTTGCAAGATAATTTTTATAAAAGAAGAAATGTTAGACACCATAAATTCATAGGTGTATATTTTTTTTATATTTTATAATAGATATATATAGGAAATCTCTTATATTCACTTCTTTTAAAAACTTTCATTTATTGTATTTTCTACAGTTGCAATAAAATGCTAATTATATAAATATAAAACATGAACTTATTATACTTTAAGTTAAGGTTGAATTAAAAATTTTGATTTAAAAATAGTGAACAAATACAATATGCATATTGATGAATAAAAAATTACATTAAAATAAATTAGTTCCCTTTTTTTTTAACCATAATTTTAAAATATACTGCTTTTATAACGTTTTTATGAAGTAATGTTTAATTCAATTCAATTTTTATAAAATATTTTACAATAATTTCTATTTTATAATTTGTTTATACATACAATTTCTTAATGCCATAAACTATTTAGAAAATTTGTTTAAATTTAAAACTTTATATATATGTGTGTAATCTATATTCATGCTTTTACGGTTCCGTCATTTTGTATTTTATAAATCATTTTCATCCTCTCAATGTATTGCATAATTTTCTTTGTTTAATACAGCCTCCAAATGGCACTGCTGACAGTATTAATGTTCAAGAACAAAGAAAGGCTAAACTACAAGAATATTTAAAAACAATTTCCTTTTGTTTCATAAAACTTCGACGCATTTGTGAAAGGTGCAATTACAGCTCTGCTACAATGGAATATACACATATTGAAGTAGATGTATGTATAACTTTTTTTATTTGATTGATTGGTTCAAACAAAATTTGAAAAAACTTGTCTCTTAAATCAAGTAATTTACTTCAAAGCCCTGTATAAGTTATGAATATCAGAAACTATCTCTTGCTTTTTTCTTAATTATAGAAAGAATATATAAAGTATGCTGTTTATTTTTATATTGTTCCATATTAAATAATTATATTTTTAAGCTATCTGCAAATAAAATGCATTACTGAGATTTTCTTTACATCCAATAATAATTTTAAACATATGAAATTTTTAATTGAAGAGTTTGGTGCCTTTAAAAGATGAAGCTGATTCCAGACAACAAGATGACAGAAAGCCTACAGATGCTGTCAGGACAAGTAGTGCAGAGTATACACACTTAAAGGAGGTAATTTATTTTGATTATGTCAGTTAATTCTTGTTTATCAGGGTTAGGATCTTTTTATTGCATAAATAAAAGCATAGAAATTGAGAATTAATTAAAAGAAATATTTTAATATATAATTATAGAAGATTTAAATATAAAAGATTTAATTATCAGTTATAAAAAAAGGGTAATATTAACAAAAAAAATTACTATCATTTGTATTTAGAGGGGGGGGGGAATAAGTGCTTTTTTTTTCTAATTTTTAATATGTAGATATAAAACATAAAGACAGTTTTAATTTATAAACCAATACAGATGAACCTCCCCCCCCCCTATATTTTACACATAATTTTAAAAGATCAAAACAAAGGTGAAATAGATAATGATTAGTGTTAATAAATATTCTTTACAAGAAAAATGTTAACTAAAGTGTCATTTATTGTAACCTGAATGTTGGTGTCTAAAATGTTTTAAAAATTATATTTTATGCATCATATTATTTTACAAAGTTACATTATCTAGATTAATCACATATTAACACTTTTACTTGACTGATAAACAACCAGTAAACATAATTTAAGTTTTTGTAATAAAATGCGTTTATGTATTGATAACTAGAGTGAGCTATCATCTTTACTATTTTTAAAACAATTCAACTCTATAATGTAGATCAACTGAAGAAATATAAATAGAACACCAACTGTGTAAAACATTAGATTTCCATGTAAATGTATTATAAACTAATTTATTACATTCTAATGAAAGATTTAACCATTATCATTAATCATTATTATGCATTCATAACCAACAATGTTTCTAATCTCATTCAACAATTAACTTAGTGTGCTTTCTTATTTGTAAAAGGTTTTGGTAAAATATTTAAATGTTAATGATAAACATATATAAAAATATTTTGTAATGAATAAAACTATATTCGAATTAATTTCGCTAAGTTTTTTTCTTTCAGCGTACTTTCATAAGGAATAAGCATCTTAAAGAAATCATTGATAATCTAAGAAGCTTTATTTGGGATATAAATACAATGCTGGCAATGAGGAAACCATGAATTCATTTAGTATGTTCTTTCATTTTGTATATATAAAACTGATGCATGGAGTATGTTGTGACTTTTCATAATAGAAGTATGGAAATATATTTTATTTTTAAAAATATTTAATCTTTGAACTAACACTAATTGAAAACAGAATGTATTGTAAAAATTTGTGTAAATACATTTCTTCCTTTTGCAATGTACAAGGAAATATATATTTTTTCAATTGCATATATTTTGGCTTTACTTACACAAAATGACTCTCAATAACACTACAGTATTTAACATTAATATGATGTTAAAATATCTCCCATAAAAAAAACTATATATTAACATGTCAATTTTTCAGGAATAAATGTCACTTAAATGTTTTAGTTTTAATGCATCTTAATTATTCCTTGGTTCATGATTTTAAAAGGATAGTCATGGGAAACAAATATTAAACTCAACTGGAGTGAGATGCCATTTCAGTTTTCTGAGACCCATCATTGCTAATAGCCCACAAGCATTTTCAAAGTGAGATGTTTATTTTAAAAAATCTCAAATTAATCACAACTGCTCAACAACTGAAAAATAAATCTATGAATTTAACATGCATTTCCTTTTTATTTTTCTGATTTGACCAATTGATGTTAAAATTAATGCAGCCATATTGAGTTTTTCCTAATGCCACCTGATCAACAGTAGACATTTTATGAAAAAAAATTTGAAACATTAAAACCTTTTTTCCCAATTTGTTGCGGCAGCTTTTAGAAATTGTATTTTCATAAACAATGTGCTGTCAGCAACTTCCTCACTAGCTTCATTTAGAACTATTGAAATATTTATCATTTAAATATCTTTTGTACAAAATATCAAGGTTATAATATACAGTGGTGGCAAAAAGTCCTGAACACACTCATTTTTTAGCGTAATTTTTGTGTTTGACTTGATTTTAATGTATTTTTTCATGCTGATTTCAAATCTACTACTAGTTTTTTAATGACTAAAATATTTTTTGTAGTAAAGCTGCCTGAACACAATGTGAAATATGTGCAGAATAAAACAATATAGAATAACATAATATGCAAAGAAAAATAACACGAAAATTGACAAATACGGTATATTTAATAAGCATTTTGAAAATTACATTGTTGTCGCATGTTAGAAAATCAATATTTTATGGGCCAGCCATTTGCTTTAATTATGACTCTACATCTTTTTGGCATCGAATGCACCAATTTCAAAAGAAGATCTTTCGTGACAATATGGTTGAAGGAAAATATTAAAGCTTCAATTAATTCACGTTTGTTTGAAGGTTTTTTCTTTGAAATTTCATAACCAATTTTAAACCATAAGTTCTCTATCGGATTAAGGTCGAGAGACTGTCCTGGCCAGTTCATTCTATTCACAGTATGGTCTTTCAACCATTTCTGGACTACCTTTGCACGATGAGAAGGGGCGTTATCGTCCTGAAAAATCCATGACTGATTCCCAAAAAGATCTCTCGCAGTTGGTAGCAATTTATTTTGTAGTATTTCAATGTAATCCATGGCTTTCACTGTTCCGCTAACGATGTGAAGTCTTCCAACACCATGAGAAGACATGCAACCCCATACCATCACTTTTGTCGGGTACTTTACTGTGGGCTTCAGACACTGAGGGCTGAATTCCTCATGAGTGCGTCGTCTTACATAGGCACTACTTTGGTTGCCAGAAATACAAAACTGACTCTCGTCACTAAATGTAACCTTTTCCCAGTCTTTAATAGTCCATAATGAATGTTCCCTCGCCCATGTCAATCGCCTCTTGCGTTGAAATTCAGTCAGTAATGGTTTTGGGCACGCTTTACAGCAGTCTTCCTCTAACAGTTCTTGGGCACACACTCACATTTGATTTCAAAATTTGCGAGGAATTAAGCTTTCTGTTTGAAAGTGAAATTCTGTGCAATAACCTGTCTTCACGTAAAGATGTTTTTCTTGGTCGTCCTGATCGCCCCTGTCCGCAATAAAATTTGTTTCAGAAAATCTTTTCAAAGTTCTCACAACAGTAGAAAGGCCACATGGTACTTTAGCAGCAATTTGGCGCATAGAATAACCTTCTTCCTTCAAATGTATTATTTTGTACCTTTTATTCTCAGGCAGATATGAAAATTTAGCCATAATTCCAATATTTTCCACAAACGCACTTCAAATTGCTTTCAATACACTATTTTCCACAAGCACACAACTGCATTCAATACAATAAACCACGTTTCACCTTTTTCTTTCAACCCTTTATCGCTACTGCTCTCTGACTGGTTGAAATGACGGAGCATTTCATTGGTGGAAAACACTCACTTATTCTTACAGTGACCTTGTGCTTTCTTGTCAAGGTTTTTTCAACATATCAATGAAACTATTTACTTTAGATGAAATCTACAAACAGATTTGGAATTAGCATTAAAAAATACATTAAAATCAATAACAATATTTAAGATAGTGCGATAATTTTACAACGAAAAATGAAGTCAAACACAAAAATTACGCTAATAAACGAGTGTGTTCAGGACTTTTTGCCACCACTGTATATACATGCGCATTGGATATGGCGAAAAAAGATTTATTTAGGAAGAGTTATGATTATTTTACTGTAATAAATTAAATAAATCGCTGTTTATATAAATATATTTATTTAATTCTAAATCACAGTCTTTCATGAAAATAAAATTATATACATCACAAATTCTTAAAGTACATCAAACCTCTTTGGTTATTTATTACTTAACATTTATTAGGAAATAAATTTTTTCATGTATGTGAATGCAAATTTAAAAAATAATTTAAATTTTGAAACTTAAGCAAATACATAAAATTAAAGTAATAATTTTTGTTACTTCATAAATAACTTGAGTAACTGCATAATTAAAAATATAAAATAAAAGACTAAAAGAAACATGACATTAAAAACAAAAATGCAAGACCAAACCAAATGTGAGGAAAGAAAAAAAACTCTTATGATTAAATTCACATTTTGTAAATAGTGGTGATATTGCAAAACATGAAATCATGCTATTTAATCATAAATAAAAAAAACTTTGAAATATCAATTATGAAAGGATATGTTTACTTTTCAAAATGACTCCAAAGTCATTGAATTTCCTATACATAAATACTTAGTATTTCAACAGGTGACAAAGTTAAATATAGCATGATCAAATGAGAAGCAAAAGCAGATTTTTTTTTAATATAAAAAAAAAAGTGCTAGCATGTACAACTTTGTAATGACTTAAAAGCAAGCATAGTTCTTTTAACATTCAATAAAAATAACAAAACAAAAATTAAGGTGATAAACACATTACCCCTTGTGACATAATAAAACCCCAAAATAATAGTCTTTATAATAAGATATGTAAAGCATTCTAACAAAATATTGCTTATATGAAAAACATTCCTACACAGGATACATTAACAGAAAAAATTATTTTATATCAAGGTACAGAAAGTATTTTATATCAAAATTGCATTTATTTTGCCTTACAAAATCACTTATAAAGCACAAGAAGTTAAATTAATGAAGGGAAAATTAATTTTTGTTAAAAGAAATACAGATGAAAAATGTATAATTCAGAATTCTATCTTCTACAATAATGATTAACAATTCAAAAAATGTATGAAGTTTCATTATTTTGCAAAAATAGATATTTTATAAAAATATTTTACAAATTAGTTCCTTACAATTTTTTTCAATAACAAAAACTTATTTCAAAGCATCTTAAAGAAAACTTCAAAACAGTACTAAAAGGTAATGAATAAGAAAATTCATTTTCAATATTAAAAAAGTAAACTTATGCAAATAATTATTTTTAAAGAGTTCTGCTATTGTATCAAATCAACTTATAATACGAAGATATGCAGCTAAGTTATTTTATAAGCAATAAAACTGATATATATTCCATATGACAATATTTTTAAAGAGTAGTTTTCTTGAAAAGGTAGTTTTCTTTCTTTACATATGTTTTTGATTTTAGAATAGGCGAAAGAAAAATTATATATTTTTAGTGTTATTCAACACTTTAGAATTCAATTTCTAGAAACATTCATAATGAATTCATATTTAAGAATTATATTCTAATTTAAAAAACTGACAGCACAAAATTAATTAATAGCTACCATTTACATTAATTTTCTGAATGTAAATAATACACAATTGTCATAAAATTTTGGCTTATTAGTATAAAACCTTTTATACAAATTAACCATTTTTTCATATTCGTCATATGATTTTAAAAAATTTTATTAGTATCAAGTGTATTTTTTTTACTATACGCATTTACAAATTTAACAGTTTTGAATGCAAAGGAAGGGAAACCTGTCATACATTTTTAATCTCTTTATGCTTTTAGTAAAAGCATATATACTTGCACAGGCCTTGATTTCATAGGAATAATGCAAAATATTGCTTCAGAAATATGCATATTTAAAAAAAAAACCACCAGAAAAAAAGTTTTTGATCTGTAGTATTTTGATGCTTATATCTTTAGAAGTTAACTTGCTTATGTGTGTATAAATAGATCATATGTCTTTTCGTTTGTACTCCAAGTACAAATCCGCTTGAGAATAAAAATATTAAACAAAACAAAAACTTAATAAAAGAAGTATTAAAAACCCCACTTTTCACTCCAATTTTAACAAGTGCTTTTTTTTGTACATGAAATATGTTCCCATGGTAACAATACCAAGTAAAAGACCAGATATGTACAAAGTATATATAAATGTATATACAGTATGTTTGTAAAATAATTAACATTTGTTATCCAAATCCAACATCTAGCGACATCATAACTATAAAACCTAGAATTGCACACCATGAAGCCAGCTTTCCATTGGAACTGAAAAATGAGAGGAAAAATTGAGCATTTAAATTAGATAAATTATTTAAAATCTAAACTTTTCAGACTTAGAAAGAAAAATGAAGCGAAAAATTTTCATTCTTAATATTTTAATGTTTAAAATTAATTACACAGATTGCAGAATTTATAATGCTGAACGAAACAAAATTACTCAAATGATTTAATGAATGTAAATAATCAAAGGTACATATAAAAAAATTACAAAATATTATATATGCAAGTAATTAAATTACTTTAAAAATAACCAGAAGCACACTGAATCAAATAAGATATGATTAAAACACATTCTTAAATAGATATGACATTCTTAAATAGACATTAATGAAATAAGAGAATATGCAATGTATAGCAAATTCAATTTAATACCAACAAAGAAAAACTTTACAAGATTTAAGATTAATACGATTTGTGTAAAATATATAGTATAATGCATTTATATATATATCCAATACCATAAAAAAACTTAAAAAATTTATTGCAACAAAAAAGTAATTATAGCATTAGAAAATACAAATATATATTTGGATATTTTTTACATATGTTTTTGTGACCTTGTTTTGCAGAGCTACTGTGATTTATCAAACAAGATCTAGAGATTTGTATAGCCAAGTATTATAAATTATGTAATTTTTTTTTGCAAAAGCAGAAAAAAATAAAGTACTCTCTACTATAAAGTGTATATTACAAAATACTTCGAAAGCAGTTCATTTTCTCCAAACAGCATTGCTTGATGATCTCCCCCCCCCCTCCTTTGATTCAAATATAACAGAAGAGTTAGACCTTTTTATTGAGGACAAAGTTTTTTATTCATGTCACTGACACAAATGCACTTATTATAATCTAGTGATTAAATAATTCAATAATATTTCTATTTATCCTTTTTTGAATATCCTTCTATTTCTATTTATGCTAATTTTGCTTAAACTTATTTAATGAATCATGTAATGAATATAAAACATTACTACTTTCAGAAAATTGCCTATCTTTTATAAAAAAAAGTAGTTAATTTTACTTAAAAGCTTCTTTTGAATAATACAAGGGGTGATCAAATGAAAAGTACGAAACAATAAAAATGAAAAGAAATATTCATATTCGAAAGAATGGCGAGACATCTCGGATCATGGAGACTCGACTGATCGATCATGCGGTGCCGATGCAGAGAGAGCAAAGCTTATAAAAACGTAAATGAAGCAAAAAAAAAAAAAGCATTAACTCGAGTTACTGTGAGACATGATGTAGCAGTATCAAGAACAAAAGACTTGCTCACGGAGGTGTTCTGCTCCATAAACGCATACACGTCCAAACACAAAATGGAATGACAAGTTCCAATGAGACGTTGGACCATCCGTCCTACAGCCGACATGTCACCCTGCGATTTCCATGTGTTTGTCCACTGAAAAACACCTGAAAGAAAACGCTTCAACTCGACGACGTACTCAAGACACTGTGAAGACTGGGTCTCGTCACAGCCACAGGAATTGGAACAAGGAATCTGCGCTTGTACATCAGTGGATTGTTGTGCTCAGCTATGTGTATTTTGAATATCTATATTTTTACCACCTGTGCTTCGTACTTTTCATTTGATCTTAATAAAATATTTAAAACTGAAAACCAATCAGCCCAAAAAATAAAAACACTTTAACAATCACTTACTGTGTTCGTGATTCTGGTATAATATCTTCTATCACTACATATATCATAGCTCCAGCAGCAAATGCTAGAGAATAAGGCAATATGGGTTCAGCAATTGTAACAGCTACACATCCTATTAGTCCAAATATTGGTTCTACAAGACCACTCAATTGTCCAAACCTATATAGAAAAGCACTTAAGCATCATGTTGTATGATAAAATTATGCTAAAATTATATATCCATAAATATAATAAAATCTATAATCAATATCTAATTAAAGAAAACAATTTTGTACTAGTCAAATTTATTAAAAAAATTCAACAATAAGGTATCAAAATAAGGGCTGTTTTGAGCAGAGGTAGCCCAAGGCTTCAACATCACATATTGCAGCCATTATATAAACGTCAAAATTTTGGAATAACCTATTTGTATTCTTTGACTCATCAGTTGTCTTTGATGAGTCTATAAAGTTTCTATTCATGTGAATCACATGGCATTTTCAATTCTGTCATCAAACCATTTGAACTACGGCAGAACATCAAGCTTTTATCTTCAGAAAAGGTAATTTCAGGGTTGACTGTCTGGTCCTATAAACAAAGAATTTTGCAACGTTTTTTTTAAAGATTTCACTGCTGAAGTCAAGATTCAAGAAGTTGCAATTCACTCTTGAGCAACTTCAAGTCCTGGACGGGATCATACAATTCTGATTGAGTATCGATGAAATAAATATGCTAAAAATTCATCAACGTCAGTGGGCATTGATGATCCAGGTTGTGAATCAAAGTCTACCAAATCTATATCTGGCTGTTGAACACAGGAATTGGTAAGAATTCATTGTGTGATGAACTAGTATTGCAGCTGAAAAACTATTAGAATATTAAATTAAGTGTTTATTTTTTTTTTATAGAGAATACAATGGTTTAAGTCAAATACTAGTAAAAATTTGCGAGATGACAGTGAAGCATGCACCAAATCATGGGCACAGCAAGATATTGATTTATGGGGATTTTGATCCATTTGGTTAAACTATTGTAACAAGTGGCAGGGAACAACTTTGGAATTCAATCCTTGTCTTGATTGCTAACTCGGCAATCAAACTAAAATAAACAGCTTTATAAAGCGGAAAAAAAGAGTTTTTTGTTCTGCTTTTGAAAATTCACCCAAAACATAGCAGAAACTATCAGGATGATTTTTACAATTGTGTGGCATTATGTAAATGAAAGGTAAATCGATACTTGATAATAACAACAACTTACAATGACATACAATTATTCACTTTTAAAAACTCAGGAAAAAAATTAGATCATACAAAAAAATTTAAACAAAACTGGATACATAAAATCATTGCCCAGATAATCGCAAAGTTGACTCTCTGACTAAGAATCATGTACTGAGGGATAATAACTACACACAACAATGCAAAACATTACATGTAAAACACATAAATGCAGATTTATTGTGTAAAATGCAAAGCGTGGAAGTTATTCAGAGCAGCAATACTGCACAAGTTAAATCTACCGAACTTCCTTCCAAGAACTTCATGACCTTTTCTGCATTTGGTCAAAATTGTTGGTATATATTTTACCATAAAATCCAGCATATAATGCACACCTATACTTTCAAGCTGCCTTTTTCAGTTTTTAGGTATGTTCACCGTTAAATATGCACCCCGTTTTTTTACGAAGAAATCTGAAATGATAGTATACAATGTTCTCATGTTTTGAAATCATTTATTCGAGATATTATTGCAGGCTTTTGAAATAATAGTAATTTCTAGAACTAGAATTTTTAGTTCATTAGGTATGCCATTTTTTTTAAATAAACAGTATTTCAATATGTGTAGAAGCAAAAAAATTTTTTAAGCTCATCTCTTTTGTTATTTTTAAAGCTATCATTTTTATAACTTGCATGTAACACATTCCCTTATATTTCGATCTCATTTTTTGTGTTCAAAGTGTATGTTATATACCGGATTTTACGGTAATTATTTGAGGAGTTTGGGTGAAAAAAAGGAAGGAGGTGGACTGGAAGCTGAAATACCATATTCACTCAAATCTAAGTCACACTTTTTTCCAAATATTAAGGCTACTGAAAATCAATTGTGACTTAGAATCCAATTTTTTTTAAAAAAATGCGTTGGATGGGGTAATTAGAACCATTACAGGTTCTAAACTATTTTTAATTTTCCACAAAGACTTGTTGAGAATTTGGGGTATGGCTGAGATTCAAGTAAAAACGGTATGTTGAAAATTGTGGGAGAAAAATAAATGGAGAAAAACTTATCCTTTTAAATGATTTTTTAAATTTTAAGCAGCCAAGTCTCTCCCTCTTGCAACAATATATGCTCATATTTTTAAAGCGTTTTACTTCTGTAACCCTTCAGAAAACATTTAACAGTTTTAAAAAATAATCTCCCCCCCCCCTTCTTTATGGCCTTAAAATTACCATATAGTAATAAAAATAGAGTGTGATCCCAGAAAATAATGGGTGATAGAGCAAATTGGAAATCATATTAGAATTCGGCAGGTCATTTTAAATACGAATGATGTCATGGCCAGTTTTCATGTAGAAAAGTGTTATTGAAGGAAAAAATTACTAATAGATTTTTGGAGGGGGAGGTGATAAAAACACTGCAGATTTGATATTTTAAAAATTTAAGAGAATGAACTATCAAAAATTATAAATCAAATCTTTGTTCAAAATATATTCATGGCTGTATCTCAGTATATATAAAAATATTAAGATAAATTCTTCAGGGAACCTTCTCAAGCATGACTGTAATAAGTCTTCGAAAACAACACAAATTGATGAATTATCTAATTAAGTCAGATACAAAAATACTATCCCATACATTTGAAAATATATATAATTTTTTGTTACACAAATTCTTTAATTTATATAAAACACAGAGAAGAGAAGTGCAATTTAAGAACAAAGATTTGTAAAGCATTACTTTTAACCAAAACAGAAAAATAAAAAAATTGATATTTTAGGGGTAGCCAGATAGGGGAATAACCTCAAACATAACTAGAAATTAGGTGAAAATTCTGCTGAACTTATTAAAAAAAGTGATTAACAAGAAAATATATTTAGGTAATTTTATCTATCACTTACAACAACCCTATATTAGATTAATTCTTCTCCGTTTTACAAAAGACTGAAGCATTTTAACAAAAATCTTAGAATATAGGCAGTCAAATCAGCAAGTAGAAAACTAAAAATGACAATTTCCTTTCATGATATTTTTGTCCTTAATGTTAAAAATACATAAAATATTTAAGTTCCAATCTTAAAAAAATTCATTGTAAATAATCTAAAAAATCTTAAAAAAAGAGATTGACAGATATTATGACTTATTTAAATATTTCTTTGATATGAAATCAATAATCAGAACTTCAGTACAATCAATATTTACCCAACATCAATAAAAAAATGTCTAAAATTGGGCCCCTGTCAGTGACTTATTAATTTTACATAAATAACTTGTAAAAATTACATTATTTTGCTAATGCACTTAAAATAAAAAAATACTTTCTGAAAATTAACAAGAATTCAGAAGATCATTGATTAGAATGCCATATATTATTTACCCTTGCATGTAACCTAGCTTATAATTGCCAAATAGACTGTTATAAATTCAAAAAATGAGAAATTCCTCAGAGCTTATAAAATTTACAATTTACTGAACATACAAAATACAAACCAGAAACTTCTCCACTTGGACATCCCAGCAGCATGAAGTGGCAAGCTAACAGCCAAGCCTTCTGGAAAATTTTGAATTCCAATACCAACAGCAAGATTTCTAAGAAACATTTTTATTAAAAGAAATTTATCAGCATAATAACTTGATAATAAAACACATAATTTGTTTCATTATTTAAGCATATTTTTTTAAACCATGGAAACAAACAAAATAAACTTTCTTAAAATTTTTTCATTATAAAAGATACAAATATCCTTCTGGAAAAAAAAAATTCATAAACTGTGATCAAACGTTATCTGCATGAAAAATGTTATAAAATTTTTAAAAATATAAAAAAAATCATATACAAAATAAACGAGTTTGATGAAATGAGTACTAACATCACACTGGAAGCATACAATTGATTATCCCTACAGACTCATAATTTTAAATTACAACAACTGACCAGTGAACAAGGACAACACCAGAGTTAAAATCCATGAAACAGTAGACTTTGAGCAACAAAGGATGTGACATTAATCTGGCCAATTACGTGATAATCCTTGGAAAGATAAAAACAAACTTTCTTCTTATTCACTTAATTTTAAATAAATTTGGAAAAAATAGATTTCCAAACAAATTTTTTAAATTCATCTAAAATATACATTAGATTGAAAAAAAAGTAAAATAAAAAAAAAATTTACAGAATACAAACTTGCATTTAAACAACCACTCTCTATATTGATGATTATCCCCAAAATAGATATACCATACTTCATATAGAAATATAAAGAAATTTTTTTTTCTGAGTACTTCCTTTTAAGATAAAAAAAAAATGTATAAAACTTAACTCACCGAGCACTTTCAAATGTTGCAGATTTTGTCTTGCCTATAGCTCCAAAACCTACACCAACAGCAAGGCCCTCTATGATAATCAATATTTTAATTAAAAACACAATTAGGGATATAATAAACCATAAAATTAAATTAAACTTTAATTGAACTTAACACATATCTAGTTCATTCTTGAAATGCTTCAATGGGGTCAATATAATCTACTTCTGAACATTTAAGATATAAAAAGTAAAAGATGGTATAAAAGTATTTTTTAACTTCTTACATAAAATGAGATGTATTTCTCGGTTATACTAAAATACACAGTAGCCAAAAGCTTTAGAAAAAGGTATTATTTTTCATGTTAAATTCTCAAAATTTCAAAAAAAAAATTTTTTCTCCAGTTT
The DNA here is from genome assembly GCA_019973975.1 of Trichonephila clavata. Lineage (NCBI taxonomy): Eukaryota > Metazoa > Arthropoda > Arachnida > Araneae > Nephilidae > Trichonephila > Trichonephila clavata. The sequence continues at coordinate 3,562 of BMAO01007974.1, read as the reverse complement.
TCAAGGCCAATATTCAGTAAAATAAGGTTATCATAAAACTACTTTGATTATATTACATTGTGAAAAATATATGTAAATATGTAGAACAAAAGAAAATCATTTTGAAAAATAATTCATGCAATTTCAAATAATATGAAATTAAATATATATACAAATCAAAAAATAATTTTAATGCATAATTATTTAATGTTTGAAGTATGCTCAATTTGACTTTAACTTTTCTAAAGCATATATTTCAATGAAAAAACTGTTGATAATTTTAATGATAAAAAAATTCTTAACATCCACCTACCAAAACATACTAAATTTCCTAGAAAATACATTTTTATATTTCTTTAACATTAATTCCAATTCTCTATAGATAATTCTCCAATGCCAAATATTTATTTATAAAAAAATTTTTATGAAATTTTAAGTGAAAAAATTTAAATGTAATACTATGTAAATGTAATAGTAAACAAAAATGTACTTTAAAGAAATTTACATATTTATTTCAATGATTAATACTTTAATGTTTTAAAACTGCAACAAGTAATACATATCTCTCAGCATAATATAAGGCAAATTTTATTTACCTGGAATATTATGGACAGTTATGGCTATGATCAACAATAATATTCTCCTCCATCGGATGTCTAATAGATTTGGTGATGATTTTTCCATTTCAGTATCACTGTCTTCATGATTAGATTTATATCTTCTATGAAGGTTATTTCCATAATCATCTATGAAATAAATTACTTGTTACTAGATTTTATAAAATGAAAGCAATAAATTATACATTTTAAAAAATTATATAGTTGTAAATAGAATTATTTTATATGTATACTCTGTTATATATATACAGTCGACTCTCGATAATTCAAACTTTCGATAATATCAACCTATCGATAATTCGATCTATATCGATATCTGCTCAGTCCCTAAAAAAACTCGATATTTCAAACTAAAACAATGTGTTTTGGTACACTCAATGTTTCGAAGTAAAATCTGTGGCTGGCCAGACTACAACACGCTATAATTCGAAGTTAGCTCATAAAACTCTTGACAATTCGAACTCTCACTATCATGTGCAGTTCTATAATAAACAGGTTGGAGATTACAAGTTTTGCTTTGTGTTGTCCCTGCGTGTCTCCCCTGTAACACAGCCCCTTTGATGACCATCTGTCTGCTACCCCTTAGTGTTTTCTAGTTCCTCAGATGAAAAGACGCTTTTATTGTTTTAATTCCTTTAAGTGCTCAAGAAATCACATATTGAGATGCAGAAAAAAGCATACCGAAATGATTCCAGCATCAGAGGATTTTTACTCATTTCCATGGCTAAAAATGAAATTGTATGAGCATTGTTTAGTGGATTCAGAAGAAAGGATCCAAGCTGTGAGAAAGCAATTGAAGGACCTCTCAAAAAATGGATTCCAAAAGTGTTTTGAACACTATGAATTCTGCCACAAGTGTGTGGATGCAGAAGGGCAGTAGTACTTTGAAGGCCAATAAGATTAAATTATTGTTCTATTTTTTAATAATTTGTAATTGACCTATTTGGGGAATTTTTTGACCCTACTTATACATATATATATATTTAAATTAACAATCTTACTTTAAAACTAGTACAAATATTTAGAATGCTATTAAAAGAATTCCTATAAATTTACTTAATATTACAAGATTTACCAATATATTAAGATTTTATACAACAAAAATTACTGACAGATATAACTAAAAATTCTATGCTTATTGAAATAAATAATTCATTAAAATCAAACTGATAGACTTACTAAATAATATATTATCATAGGATTTATAATCATTGGTTTTTGTATCACAGACACGAATGGAATTTTTTCCCAATTCTTGATAAATATCTGGACTGAGTGTCGTCTTTGCAACATGTTCCTAAAATACAGGTAAATGAAATATATTTTAATGTTGGAAAATACGCATAAAAGACTTTTCAATGGTTCATATAATGTAACATTTCAATAATGTTTTATTAACAGATGAGAAGAACAAAAAAATTTATCAAAATAAATATTACAAAACACAATTTTTTCAAAATTATTAAGTAAATGACATTTTTTTCAAAAAATGGTATAAAAGAAAAAAACATTTGCAATTTTAAATTTAATTCCAATTAATTTTTTAAATAATTAGTATGCTTTCCATTTTTCAAATCTCTCAAGCTGAAAAACCTAATTGTCAAAAACTCCAATGCATATTAAAAAATTACAAAAGTTGTAAAAAATTGCACTTTACAATAAAATTCTAGAATTTTATTACATGACTTTAAATCAAGATTGGAAATTAATAATATAGTCAAGTTTATTTAACCAAGATTGCTGAAATTCTGTTACATTATGAACTAAAATCATATTTAGAATTAAATTAATCACATTTTAAAACAAAAGCCATGTGAATACAAAGAGGGATTGAAACTATCCAAAGAATGAAATTTATTGTAAAACAGCAAAAACAGACCAAAAAACATTTCTAGAAAAGAATTGCTTTGAAATTCTACACATTTAATAAAATAACCTTGTTTCTTTAAAATACATCCTTGAATATCCAAAATCATTTCTATAATATTCTTAAATATACATTATTAAATTTATTTCTATATATTTAAGTACCAGTTATAAGTCAAAGAAGATAAATCAGGTAAATATGACGGAAACCAATTCATGATGCTATAACCAAGAATGCAACAATACAGTTTTTATTATGGCACAACCAAATTCTTCCAGTCTGTTTACTTAATTATTTTCTCCACAAACTGAGCTGCTACAAAGATGTGTTCAACTAGCATGAATTATCTCATAAAATTTCCAGTTGTTCTTTTATCTGTCATTAATATTAAATGACAACCTGAGCGTTACTTTTCCTCAGTAAATTTAAACACCAAGGGGTGGAAACGCACAAATCAAAGTTTTTATAGACACAAACTTTGAAGTTATTGCATACTCAGCCATATGCATTATAGAACAACTCACAGATTCCCTACACCATCTCCAAAATATAAAACTAACAAGGGGAGGGCAGGACATGGGAAATTTATTTGGGGACGAGACTTTGTGTTGTAGTAGTACTCCTTTACAGTACTGATTTAAGCTCATTTCGGGCCCTGGGTGCAGAAGATTAACAGGCCCCTTGACACTGGATGATCGAAATTTATAGCCAGAAAATGTGGTAAAGTGCATCTTATCTGGGACCCTGGACAGTCGCCCCAAGTGTCCAATGGATAAACTGCCACTGCTCCTTTAGGGTATTTAACTGTCAATGTAATAGCCCCAAATGGATAGTCCAATTCAGAGAAAATAGAATCAAAATTTGACTTAGCTTTTATATAAATTAAATTTAAAATGGTTCCAGTGATGCAGTGAAGTAGCACCTGCACCATGCTCAAGGTTTGAGTTCACACAAGTGACTTTTTCTTCCTTTTTTCAATTAATTTATAATTAAAACAATTAATTAAAAAAGGCTTATTAAATATTAAATCATATTTTACATAATTATTTTGTATATTTAAAAATAAGTTCTAACTATATAAAATATTTATATTACATTT
>BMAO01007973.1:84376-135511 GCA_019973975.1 Trichonephila clavata | reverse complement strand
TTTGATAAGCAGATTCCTTTCGTAAAGTAGAGAACCGCTACAAAATGGGTTTCGCGAATATCAACTACTAAGTTTAATTTCGGGAAATTAAGAGGCGTAATCGATAAATATTTCCATTTTTAAACTACTTGATCATCCTGCTTGAAAATTGGTAGGCATGTTCTTTTCATGAAATAGAGTTCCTCTAACAAAGAGTAAAATGAAAATTGACCCCTAAAGATGTTTGCGAGGGGTCAAGAGGAGTTACAGAAAAAAATTCCTGTTTTTAATTGTTAGACCCATATACTTGAAATTTGTTAAGCATGTTTCTTTTGTTGAATAGGGATCCACTAAGAATAAATTTTAAGCAAATGAAGTTCTGGGGGGTTCCAGGGGGTTACTGGGACGTATTGACAAAAAAATTTCTTTTTTCGAGCTACAAGGACTATAATAATGAAATTTGGTTTGCATTTTTCTTTTGTTAAATTGAAATCCGCTAAGAGCGGTAATTTTGGAAAACGGCTCTCAACGGGATTACGGGGATATTTATAGTAAAACTTTTGCTTTTTTCTGCTAGATTTAGACTTGAAATTTGGCTTGCATGTTCAATTTACGGAGTAGAGATCCACCGAAAATTGGTTTTGCGGGAATCCACTTGGTTTTTGAGCTACGAAAGAGCAAGCATCATTCTATGCTTCAATTTTAGAGATTTTTAGAAAATACAAATTAGATGAGTTCTGACCTTTTTTTTAATCAACAGGTGACAGTTACAGGTATAAGTATATTTTTCAATTCAATCGAATTCTTAATGCTAGGACTTAGATATCAATAATTTATACATATATATATATATATATATATATATATATAAGCAGTAAAAGTTTATAAAACATCATGAAATACCCAGCGAAGCGGGCGGGTAACAGCTAGTTCTAAATAATTACCAAGCAATCAGTACATGCTTAGTGCTGCTTTTGAAGTTTTTATTCTTTTACCAAGTAATGTATGTCTTAACTCTTGAAAATGCTAATAAAATGAAGTTGTTTTAAGTGCATATCCGTTAATTTTGAACACAATTTTGATTTTATTTGGTTCATAGTAGAAAACATTTGTTTAGAAATATGTTGATCCAAACCTACAGCAATATCTGGCAGCCAAATTGTGTAAATTTGGGGAATCAATTGTTGGTACGAATTTTTTGAAATTCAAAATAATTCGGATCACTTGCAGTTGAAATAAGTTCCTTATGCTCTTTTCAGTGTAGTATGGTGCTGTGTGTGTGTGTGTGTGTGTGTGTAGGTCACTTATTTCGATTTCAGGTGAGTAACAATTAACGTCTTGCAAAGAAATTGCAAACAGGTCTGTGAAATTATTACCATTTTTTTTGTTTTTTATCATCTTGAAAATCAAACCTAGAATTGAATGAATCCTACATTTTTAAATCTATATAGCTCCAAGCATAAAATAATGAATAGCAAGGTAGCTAATGGAGTTTTTGAATTGGGGGGGGGGGGCCTCTGAAATATATTATATGAATAATAAACAATATTTTAAACTATAATAAATTAATAAAAAAATTCTTTCAATAACTTAACTGTGATTGTTTTTATTGCAAGGTATATTTACATCTGGAATCATTTTTGAAGTCTGTGACTTAATGTCACCTCATCATCCAATCTGTGTCTATATATTGTTTTTGTCGTAGCATTCCAGGAGAAACATTTTTCCTCTACATAGCCTGAAATAAATGGCATTGGATGTTTCACAGCTCTTAGTACTTTCAAGATATGTCAGTCAAATGTGCATATCAACTTGACTAAATGTTATTTTCAATCGAGTGTTATTCGATATATCAATTTTCTGTTCTATCTTTTATGGGGAGTCACAGTCTTGAAAAGGATGTTGGATTCAAGATAATTTTTGTTTTTAAAGAGAAAGTATTCAAGATATGTTTTTTTTGCATTTCTGATAAATATTGGACCAAACTGATTTTTACATTTTTATTGAGATTTATATTGTACTGTTTATTAAAATATTATGCAAATTAAGAAACCATTCAATATCATCTTTCAAAATGTTTTCTGCTTAAAATTTCAATTTAAAATTTTGATGCTTTGATTAAGCAAATAGTGATCACTTGTGGAACTCTTGTCAAAGTTCCAGGAAACTCAGGTTGAAGACCTTTGGTCTTGATCGGTGGTCTTCAAACTTTTTTGACTCCTTGAACTCTTAGAGCTAAAAGATGTTTTCGGAGAACCCCATTCTACATTTAGATGAATATATATATATATATAATTATATTAAATTAATATTTAAAGTATATCAACATGTTACAAATACTTTAAGTAAAGAAATTAAAAAAGGTATTGTATTTATTATATTAAAAATTTTTACCTTAATTTTAATTTACTCATTATTAGTACTGGTCCAGATGATAGACTTCTAACTGCTTCATAAATGAAAATTCATAAAACCCATTACAAAGCGTATACTAATTCTTTCTTTTGAAAAAATTGTATTGGCTAAAACTTCATACACGATTCAGGCTTGTAAAATATTTTGTTTAATGTGAAACTTCATAATTAACGTTTTTATATTGTATAATTTTCCAGTAGCAAATATTAAAACTCGCGGGAATTAAGAATTTGTATTGAAGTCACTTAAATGAATTATTCTCATATTTTTCTTATTATTTTACAACAATAAAAAAATTAAGATTAATTGTGATAAATCAATTTGTAAATGTGCGATAAGAAAATTGGAAAGTTGTTACCAAACACTTACATAGCAAATACTTAATATTTTTAGCAGTAGTGTTTGACATGACATCATTCGTCAGAGGGTACTAAAAAAGATATTTGAAATTAAATGATTTAAAAGATAATAATAATATAATTAAAAAAAATATAATCAATAACTTGTACAGCTTGAAAAAGTTTCATGAATGTAGATTTTTCTTCTTGCTCCATCATCTTGTGAAAGAAAGCCAGCCCCATTCAGCTTGGGCAACATGAACATGACATAACAATTGCTTTGCTTCAGGCCAAACTGCTGCCAATGCTCCTTTTTCTGCTGAAGAGTCCTCACTCATAAAAATGTCTGGTTACTATAATTTAAATAAAAGATGTAGTTTTATACATGAATACAAACACACATACACTCACTTCTAAAAGTTAAGCACGAAGATGTAAAATGCAAAAAAATCAACAAATACTGCTTTGATTGACACAAAATTTGGCAGTAAAGTAGCATATATATTTATACATAAAACAAAATCAATAGTTATATACAGAAATGAAAACAATATTAAATTTTTGTAAGTTATCAGATAATGTCATACTGGAGACTTAAACAGAATTATGTATTAAGTGAAAATAAACAGCATAAAAAAAAAAAAAAGGACAGTAATAGGGTATGTGATCAGTGGCGGATTACGGTAGTTGGAGGCCCCTGGCGGTAAAAGGTTTGAGGCCAATGGGCTTATAAGAGTCGAAAACCTGAAATAGTGAAAAGAGTCGCTTACTTTAAATTCTCAAAATAAAACGTATTGCTATAATAAAAGTCATCGGCTAAAGGAAAAATCTGAACTGTACATAAAAAAAATTAAAAATCTTACTTAAGAGCTTACAGTTTTGCTATGCAGTTTGATTTCTCTTTGGCAAATTCATCAATTATTTTCACCATATCTATTTTGTGCAAAACATTTTATTCTATATATAATAGGCCATGTTATTCAATTTCTCTTTTCTCCCATAGTACTTCTTAAATTATTTTTAACACGTTTTAAAACTAAAAAAGATCATTCACCTGATGCTCTCGATATCGGTAATGTTAAAAATATTTTCAAAAGTTTTTCTACATTAGGATTTCTTTTGCATCTCGATAAATTTCTAGCGGGGTTTTCATTGTATCTTTGTTTTCTTTTCATTTCTTGTTCCAAGGTGGCGTGTGGCCGAGTGGTCTAGGCATCGGATCATGGCTAACGTGTCATGAGTTCGATTCTAGTACCACTAAAGATCCGCCGTGTAGGGGAACGATGCACGTTAAATCTGTCGAGAGCTCAAACGTCTTCCCGTTGGTGTGGTGTGGTAGTTAGGAGAGGGGGGTGCCAGCTCAGATGTCGTCCGCGTTACTTGACCATGGTTCAAAATTACGCGGACCGTCGCCAAAAGCCCTCAAGTTGCTAATCAGTGCGACGTTAATATTCTCTCACTCTCCAAGGTGGCGTGGTTGGTTTGTCGCTGGCCTTTGCACTCATCAAGCTTGGGGCCGCCAGGTCCAACACCCGCTTAATCCGAAACTGTATGTGATCCCCCCACCCCTCATCTGTATGCAAAGTTTACACCTTCTGACCATGCTTTCAATTAGGTGGTCAACCACCAAAAAATTAAGCAATCGCCATTCTTCTTGTAGAGCAGTTTCCAGCTCAATAACAGTGGCTGGAGGTGGGAAACGTGAAGATACAGAACGGCTGAGAGCATCCCAAAGGTTTTCAATGGGATTAAGGTCGGGCGAATATGCTGGCCACGCCATACGCGCAATCCCTTCACTCTCCAGGTAGTCATCGACGATGTCAGATCTATGGGGACTTGTGTTATCGTCTATTAAAACAAAAGTAGGGCCAACTGCAGCAGCGTACAATCTCACAATGGGTTCTAGGACTTCATCTCGATACCGGACAGCCGTTTAAAGATGTGCAGGTCGGTGCGGTATCCTGATGAAATCCCTGCCCACACCATAATGCTTCCACCTCGGAATGCGCGATGTTTTGGGGCTGATTGCGTGCTCCTTGTTTACGCCATATCCTTATACGCTTGTCATCTGGCTCCAGGGCAAATCTTGACTCATCAGTAAACATGACATTGCCCCAGTCAGGCACAGTCCAATTGCCATATTCCCCGCACCACTTTAATCGTGCCCTTCTTGATTGGTCGGATAGAGAAACACAAACTCGTGGTACCCGGGCATACAGTCCATTCATATGTAATCTTCGGCTTACAGTAGCTGCAGATATAGCCTTACCAATGGACGCTGTAACCATAGATGTCACACGTGTGGAGGTCGCTCTGCGATTCCGCTTGGCTACAATAGCAATATATCGATCTTCCGCAGGAGTTGTAACGCTTGAGCGACCGCCTTCGGACGACAACTGTCTGTGTGGTTTGGAATTGTTTCCATAAAAGTGAAATTAACGGAATGATGAACGCCGAAGAAAAGAGCAACATTTGTGATCGACTGTCCTGCTTCAATGCGCCCCACAGCACGCCAGCACTCAGAATCTTCCATTCGTTTTCTGGAAGCCACAGAAACACGTACGTCTTGAAAACAAATTGTACGAAAGTTTTAAACACCTTCTATCAGCCCTTACAATCAACTTCTGTAACCCTTTATAAAGCTGGCTTCTTATAAGACTGACCTTTTTGCATATTTCTTGACATGAAAGCACGATTGGCTGTTATCTAACATATTTGCGTACTTCCATCTACCTCTGCAGCGAATTGCATCCTCTTCAATTCTGATTGGCTTCCGGAAATTAGAATTTTCCTCTCCGTGCTTAACTTTTGGAAGAGAGTGTATATAAAAAAGGTTATTTGAAACACATGGGATATAGATGGTTTTTTAAATATTGAAAATATTTAGGAAATTAGAAAGTATATAATCTTATTTAATGTTTATATGTAACTTCACAATTTCTTACAAAGTTGCAGAAGCTAACAAATGTGAAATATTAAGAAATGTTTAGAACCAGACAAAAAAAAATTTATTCCTTCCATAGGAAAAAGTTATAAGCAGAACTATTTCTTTTACAGTAATTATCCCTAAGCAGATCATTTGTGAAAAAGTAATTTTAATAATCTGCATGTGCAAAAATTAATATAATGTAAACAAGTATCATTTCAACTTAGCATATGCATGATAAATACATATTGTTCAATTAAATAAATATACTAAATAATAATGCAAAATCTAAAAACTCCTTACAACTTGTCCACCAAAACATTGAGGAAAGTTCATTTTCAACAGTTCAAATGCATTAATGTAATTCTGCATACATTGGGATGCATTAATTACACTCACTTCCAAAAGTGAAGCACGGAGAGGAAAATGCTGATTTCCGGAAGCCAATCAGAATTGAAGAGGATGCAATTCGCTGCAGAGGTAGATGGAAGTATGTAATATGTTAGGTAACAGCCAATCGTGCTTTCATGTCAAGAAATGTACAAAAAGGGCAGTCTTATAAGAAGTAAGCTTTATGAAAGGTGACAGATGTTGATTGTAACTGCTGATAGAAGGTGTTTATAAAACTTTCGTACAATATTTTTCAAGACGTACGTGTTTCTATGGCTTCCAGAAAACGAATGGAAGATTCTGAGCGCTGGCGTGCTGTGGGGTGCATTGAAGCAGGACAGTTGATCACAAATGTTGCTCTTTTCTTCGGCGTTCATCATTCCGTTAATTTCACTTTTATGGAAACAATTCCAAACCACACAAACAGTTGTCCGAAGGCCCGTAGGCGGTCGCTCAAGGGTTACAACCCCCGCGGAAGATCGATATATTGCTATTGTAGCCAAGCGGAATCGCAGAACGACCTCCACACGTGTGACATCTATGGTTACAGCGTCCATTGGTAAGGCTATATCTGCAGCTACTGTAAGCCGAAGATTACATATTAATGGACTGTATGCCCGGGTACCTCGAGTTTGTGTTCCTCTATCCGACCAATCAAGAGAAGCATGATTAAAGTGGTGCAGGGAATATGGCAATTGGACTGTGTCTGACTGGGGCAATGTCATGTTTACTGATGAGTCAAGATTTGCCCTGGAGCCAGATGACAAGCGTATAAGGATATGGCGTAAACAAGGACCACGCAATCAGCTCCAAAACATTACGCATTCCTAGGCGGAAGCATTAAGGTGTGGGCAGGGATTTCATCAAGATACCGCACCGACCTGCACATCTTTAAACGGCTGTCCGGTATCGAGATGAAGTCCTAGAACCCCTTGTGAGATTGTACGCTGCTGCAGTTGGCCCTACTTTTGTTTTAATGGACGATAACACACGTCCCCATAGAGCTGACATCGTCGATGACTACCTGGAGAGAGAAGGGATTGCGCGTATGGCGTGACCAGCATATTCGCCCGACCTTAATCCCATTGAAAATCTTTGGGATGCTCTCGGCTGTGCTGTATCTTCACGTTTCCCACCTCCAGCCACTCTTATTGAGCTAGAAATTGCTCTACAAGAATGGCGATTGCTTAATTCTGCAGTGGTTGACCACCTAATTGAAAGCATGGTCAGAAGGTGTAAACTTAGCGTACAGATGAAGAGGGATCACATACCCTATTAATGTCTTTTTTTTTCATTTTATGTTTATTTTCACTTTATTACATAATTCTGTTTAAGTCTCCAGTATGACATTATCTGATAACTTACAAAAATTTAATATTGTTTTCATTTCTGTATATAACTATTGATTTTGTTTTATATATAAATATATATATGCTACTTTACTGCCAAATTTTGTGTCAATCAAAGCAGTATTTGTTGATTTTTCTGCATTTCACATCTTCGTACTTAATTTTTGGAAGTGAGTGTATAACTGCAAGCGGCAAAGCTCCAACTTTTTTCGCAGATAACAAAATGGTAATTGTTGAAGATGATGTCTCGCAACTTGATGTTGAATCAATGAAATTAATTTCTTTAGAGGAAGGTAAAGGATGATTTCCCTTCATCAGTGGTGTCACAAGCAAAACTGCCCAAAGATGATCATCATGAAATTTAACAGTGGTGGGACTAATCCCCATCTGGTCTAGTGAGACTAGACCAGATCCATGAAATTTAAGTGCCTGAATACAGATAGATTACTTTATATTAATAAGCAATAGCAAAAGTATGAAAATGAAGTACTAAACAAATATAAAAAGTATTATTTTTCCAGCATTTCTTGGGAAATAAATAAATAGCAGCAAATCAAAGGGGAAGTTTAAAAATATGGCACATAAGTTATTTATTCGATACGGTATTTATGAATGCTTTATTTTTACTAGAAATATAATTTTTTAGCTACCTCAGTTGAACTAGTTAAAATAGTACATATTCTTAAAACAGATTGCTAGTTGTTAATAAGTTAAAGTTACACCTTAAAATGTTTGTAACCTATTATTAACATGCAGTTCATAATTAAGTAACTTTTTAAAACTCTTAACTTTAAATATTCTTAGAAAAATTAAAAACAATTCACAAAAAATTGTAACTTGAAAAATAAATGCTACAGAGATGTGCTATAAAAAATAAACAAATACCCCCCCCCCCCCCCCCAAAATTAGTTAAGTCAAATAAAAATTTACTAATCATATTATGATTTAAACATTTTTTCAAAAAAAAATTAATTTTAATTTTAGAATCTTGTAATATTTTTCAGAAGTGTTTACTTAGAATCATTGCAAATATGTTAAGCAATATGCCAACAAAAACAGTGATAAAACATTTACAATAAGCAATCTGCATGTTAGAATAACCCAAACTAAAATTTACCAATTGATTCATAAAATCGAACTTTTTTTTTAGTTTATCAAATGGATTACTTGAACTGCCTAAGTTAGCATCCCTCCAACAATCATGTAAGTGATAAGTTTGATTACATGTAGGATTTGTAGAAGCATTAGCTAAACCCATGAAATTATCTTTTCAAAAATTTGTTTTCATAAAAGCGAATGGCTTCAATTGGTGACATTGCATCGGAAAAGTATTGGTAAAACTGTTGACCAACCTGAAAAGTTGATACATCAGTATTAATATAGTGTACTATTGCTATTTTTTTAAAATTAAAAATAAATTACCTCATCATTAACTCTTAGCATCCTTAAAGTTTCTGCTGATGTGGTATTATGAGTATGAAGAAATGATATTTTAACTTCATTTATATACCACCAATGGTATATCATATTTCAAGTATTTATCATTCCTTTTTGTGGCCTTGGTTATTTTTTTGATAACAATACTGAGTTTGGCTTTACAGTCAGCATTTCTTTTCGCTATTCGTTTGTGTCGTTTTGAATGATGGCAAAGCCAAGTTTTAGAAAATACAGAAATTTGTTTAAAGCTGCCACATAATTAAAAATAGATATCTTTTTAGTCAATTTAATACACTTTTCCTGACATAGATAAATATATGTTATTAAAATTTATAACATTCAGCAATTATAAACAGTTTCAAACTAGCAAAAATTCATGTTATATTCAATATTTTGATTCTTTTTCTCCTGATAAATGATAAAAAATAACTTGACTTACTTCAAAACTAATAAGTTTTCTTTTTTAGATATCAAAGATGTACTTTCAAAACTAAATTAGCTATTTTTTAATGAATTGAAAAATTACATAGAAATCAAAACACTTTTATTAGCATAAAAAACTGCAAATAATAATAATAGTTTAAACACTACCATTTTTTTAAGAATTCTTTGTTACCTTTAACTCTTTCATGTGCTTAATTTTTGACAAAAATAATGCACTAGAGGGAAATAACTATAAATAATTTAGATAAACCTCACATAACTATAATTATTGAACAAAAAAGCTGGCACATATAAATAATATTAAACTCTTAAAAATAAAGGATATCCAAAGTTTTAAAAAAATTGGTACTACAAATTTTGTACCACCACACTTCAAGGAGCATGATAGTTCTGAAAATAAGATTTTTCTTCCCTAGGCACAATGGAACTTAGCAGACATATCTCATCCATTCTCTTATTTTATAATTGGAAAACAAACTCTCTTCTTCATCTTATGCTGTTATTCATCCTATATATTAAAACATTTTCAGTTTTTCTTCATCTTATGTTGTAAGCTTAATTTTAGTTCAGTACAAATTTACCTAATGTTAGTTCTAATTTTAAATATTCTATTCGATACATTATTTTATTTTACCTAGTTTTTAGTTAGTCAACATATATAAGAAGTGTATTAGTCGCATTTATTTTTTTCGTGAACACAAGCTATAGCTCATTCATGGTCTATCTTGTAACCTTGTATGTACTATTATTAATAAATATTATTATATTTTAAAAAAAAAGGTAATTTACAGCAAATCTATGCAAATAATATTAAAAAAAAGCAGAATGCTTTTTTTTTAAAGAAGGTGGCCTTCAATGGCGTGGAAGTACATCTTTTGGACTCTCATATTTTCATCCTAGTAATGTAGATGTGAGGTATTAATTATTGTAATATTAACTTATTTAGTTACATAGTATATGTACTTGCCTGATTTGTATCAAATATCACAAGCATCACTTTCATTTACACTTAAAAATACATAACACATTCACTTCCAAAACATACCATTCCACAGACTCACAGAATGAACTACTGCATGAACCCCCATTGCATACAATTAGCTTCTAACATCTGTTGGAAACTTGAGTAACTGCTTTCAGTTGTTTGTCCTCTGTAATAGTTCGGAGAATATACCATCTAGCATAATTTTTTGAGGAATTCAAACAAGTGATATGTTTTATGTACCACCACACAATAAACGAAAAAGAAATGGTGGTACAATATATGTTGTAATGAAAATTGCCAGAGCCTGTGTGACAGGTTGAACTTCTTAACGATAGATGGCGACACCACCTATCTCCACAATTTAGGCATGTATCTGGAGGGGAGGGAAATATTCTCCAGCCTCCTGCACTCGTGGTTTCTGCTGTGACCGCCCACAAGACTTTCGGACCCACTGATTTAACGACCACGTACTCCGTGTGTACTCGGTGTCATCGAACCCAGGCCCTCCGATCTGGAATCTGATGCTCTAACCACTAGGCTATCCACGGCCCCTACAATATATGTACCACCAATAAGCATAAAAGAGTTAAACAATGTGTGAAAGCATATGGTGAACTTAAATTCGATTTTGTGCATTGTCTATCTATAAATATTTAATCAGTCTATTCGTAAGGCATAAAAACAAGTTATAAAGATAAATGAGGTGAAAAAATTATAAATACTTTTGTGGATTTGGATTGCAGTTGTAAACAATCCAATTGGTGTTTGAAATCGCAGAAAAGTGGTTTTGAAATTTTCAGATTCTTCTTCGTTTTCCAGATGTAATCCGTATCTTAAATACAGTAAGGATAAAATTCCTACAATTTTGTTTTTCAATGGGGCTGCGCATTGGTACTTTAAACCTTTGCACACCTAGTACATTCCCCAGGAGCTGGTATCACTTTTTAGAGCTGCACCATATAGGTGATACCAATTACAACAAGCAATTTTGACGCCCAGTTTTCTCCACAGAGGGAGGCACCTGAGCTTTTGGCGATGCGAACCAGTACTAGGATTTAATTTTGCCGAGAGCATCCAAGCTAAACAGACACTCTAGGGATCTTTTACATGCGGCATAATCATACGACATGGCCACTGTCAATTTTCTGCATCATGAAAATCCACTGACTTGGGCCGGGGTCGAACCCGCAACCTTGGGTGCAGAAGGCCAGCGACAAACCAAGCACGCCATCCAGCCCGTATCTTAAATACAGTAAGGATAAAATTCCTACAATTGAGATACAAAATAATTTCTTTGTACTACTTCTTGCTCGAATTCCATTTTGTCCAGTTTCCAAACTACCGCTATGTGATACGGGGGCAGAGCGCATGCGCAGAAACCTATTTTGTCGCCAAGTGTACTTAAAAGCATGATTATTTCGAAAATCGCATCCGGGAGACGTGCCTATAAGTTCGTTCACGACTCTGAAGATTGAAGTTTTTACTTTAAAGAAACTTCTCTCTGATTGGTCAACAATGGGTGTGTATATAGATTGATTGGCTGCCCAAGGGGTGCAAGAACAAAAAGCAATCTATGCCCTATCTATTAGTGGAAGACGGCGAAAGGAGAGCCAGACGAAATCTTGGAGGAGGCTCATAACTCCCGCGCCTCGAGCAACGCAGATTTGAATGGGTCAGCCTACATGACCAAAAGGGTAAGAATGTCTCCTGCAAAGATCTTTTAGCGAAGAGTAACTTGTTGAACTTTTGTTTGATAGTATATTTAAAATGTTTAACACTTGTTTTGCCAGATAAAGTGGTAAAGCCTAACATAGAAACCATTGTTGACAACTGACCCGAGACAGAACAGAGAACAAACATAGTGCCAAAATTAAAATTTAATTTTTAAAGCAATTTATTTTGCCGTCGATTTTTTTTAAAGTTTAATTTTGTTATGAACAAATATAACGGAAGTTAGACTGTAACACTATATAAATATTTTTTTTTTCAACCTGGTGTCCCGTGTTAAATTTTTAAAAAAATTAAAAATAGATACTTTCAGAGCAATTTTCAAAAAAATTGGCCATAAAATAACTAATTAGCTTACCCCCTCCTCCAACAAAGTTTACAAAGCACTTTGATTTCTGGGATGGTGTAATAACCACACAGTCTAGCAATTTATCGTTCGGTATTGAGACCGCAAAGTGTTCCAAAAATGGCTTCAGCGTTGAACTAAAAAAAGCGAATTTTTCCAAAGTAGCTTTCAGGTGTACATCATTATTACCAACAGTTTCATCCTGCCAAATTTCGTACATGTGCACCTTTCATAGACATTCACAAACATTCTTCTTAATAAGTGTGTGCATTCAGGGACGTCTTGAGGCCCTGGGCCTGTACTCAATTGTAGGCCTTACCTATGACCCTTAAAAGTAAACAACAAACATAGCATATATTTATTTTCAAATACTCGTACAAACATTACCCGAAACAAATAAATGTGCCTAATTTACATCACACATACCAGTCCAACTAACTGCCGCCTTTTGACTACTGAATGAGTGATGATGGTGTATGGCGTTAGGTCTAAGCTTGTACGTGGACGACGCTCATCACATGTAGCCAGTTGATATATCTTCTTAAATTCCCAGTTTTTTGGAGAATACAAGCGGGAATAACACTTGACCTTTGAAATTATTCGAATTATGATCTTGTCGAACGAGATGAGGCCCCCATTAAGACCGAGGCCCGGACCCAGTTGGCCCATGCCTTAAGATGTCCCTGTGTGCATCTTCAAAATAGTTTCATAACAATGAAGCAATAATTTGTAGAAGCCTAAAGGTAGAAAATTTGAAATTCAGATTACTTACTCCATGTGAATGTCTTTTGCAAGTTGCATACAAATTACTTCTAAAAAAATGGCAAGTTTTTGACACTTTTAAAAAATCTTATTTTTCAGCTAAGACTATAGCCGAAATCCAACAAAAATTTTTTAAAAGTGCAGTTTGATCTTCAATAAATCTTAAAGGATGACAATGGAAATTCAATTGATGCAAAATTTTTTTAATGATTTTAGAAGTGTCTTTCGAAATCACAGAAAATGATTTAAAGCTATACATTAATTAAGAGTGGTTTTAATAAAACAGATTTTCAAATTAAAAAATTCAGACACTTCGTTCGAAACGCACAGATTAATATTTTATCTGAGAGTAAACTATATAGTAGCTAGTGATATAAATTTTAAAAAATTTGGAGCAATATTATTCATTAAATGTAGTCGGAAATACGATAAGTTTTTGAATCTTTTGTTGAATGCTGCAATTGACAAGTTGCTGTTTGTTATTGTTATTCTATGTCAAAAATAAGGGGTACCATGTATTTCATCGTATTATGTGCACCTGTACTTTCAAACTGCATTTTTTAAGTTTTACATATATTCGCCGTATATTAATAGTAGAAATTATGAAATTATTAATAGTTTCTACCCGGAAGAAAAATGATTACGAATATATACTGATGACTTCAGATTGGGTGACTCTATTAATGCTGGTGCAGATGCTTACATGCGGTGAAATAGCTGCCATTCACCGAACCCTTTTAACAGTGCCGGTTTATCCATTGGGGCCTGGGCCCGAATAAGCTGGACTTAAGCAGATTTTCTGGTTATAAATTTCGATCATCGAGTGCCAAGGGGGCCCGTAGATCTTTTGCGCCCAGGGTCCGAAATGAGTTTATATCGGCATTGTCTTTTACAACTGCAGACACGTTTAGAACATTTTTCAAAGGTAATATTTTTATCGGATTCCATAGCCGCCCTTCATACTATTTATTGTCTCGCAAAATGATTACTGTTTCAATCTTCTTTATTGGCTTGCCGGTAACGGCAAAGAGGTTGTACTTTAATAGATCCTTGCCCATTGTGATGTTCAGGGTAGTGAGCCGATTATTTGGGTAAAAAAAGGAGCCTCAGTCCTCCAAACATCACATTCCGCTCTCCCCTACGACTCCATCTGGTCAGTTAGGAAGGCATTAAGATCCAACTTTTCCACAATGACCTCACTTCCAGAAACAAAAATAAACCATGGCTATAACAGATTTGTGAAGAACTCGAATGGCCAAGAAAGAAATCTGTTGCGATGTTCCGTCTCATTTCTAGTCATGACTGTCTCAGTAAGCACCTCCCTCACATCAATGTTACATCAGACGAAGTCGTTAACTATACACATATGAAACTGGGAACACCACAACATCTATCGGTTAACACAATAACTGACTGGAATCTGGTGCAACGCTGCTACTGCTGTTTCTTCATTTTGCACTCCTTATATTTTGATTGTGTTTCGTAAGATCAAAATCTGTAGTTTTTTAAAAAGCAATTAAAGACACTGGGTTTTGAATCTCCGGCAGAAAAATAAAATAAAATTTGATTATTTTTTAAAATTCTTAATCGCATTAAATAAAAATACAAACCGTATAATCGGACGTAAAACACGCACTTTCAACACACAAAAAAAATGACATCGAAATTCAGGTGTGCGTTATACACCGGGTATAACAATGATCGCTTTAAAAATATAAAAAAAGATGAGCATGTAAAAATTAGATTTCTTCATACACATTTGGTCTCTTTTTGTAAAGAATGTTTTTTTTTTCACTTTCTAACAAGTACATATTCCCCTGACGTTTTAAATATGCTCTTTGCATGGTTTATCGCACTGTCGTAGCTAATCCTGAGTGGGTCAAAATTCCTCTATCAAAGTTTTTTTTTGGGCCTTTTTGAAAATAATAAAAATGATTGCATTAATAAAACCTATTTGAAAATGTTTAAATATTACACATATTGGTACTCCTATAGCTTGGGGACTCCATATCATCGATAAGGCTGATACAGTAGTTGCTACGCCCATGTGTTTTTGATATACACATCTATAAGTTGAATCAATGGAGTTCATCCGCCTGGAATAACTGCTATGTCTGTGTTGCCCTGTGTCAGCAATTTTTTTCGCATCATCCATTAGGTGGGATATGAACATGTTTCTAACTAAAAAACTTTCTGAATTCTTAAAAAAAACCTGGCACTTCCACCAAGCATTTCTTATCCTTAATTTTACACTGTTTGCGTCCATCCATCCTTCTCGTACACATGAATGAAAAACACCTTTCGGGAAATTAGATTTCAAAATCGGTTTTCTTTTAAAAATAAACATTTTTTGTTTTGTAAATGTTGTACCGTCTGCTAAGCAGATGAGCACTACGGTGTAGTGAGATACTTCATGACTTGCTTTTATGGGAATAATTTTTGTCAAAAGATACGGGCATTGCACACACACATTTCGGCCACCTTTATTCGTAATAAAGGTGGGCGTTATACGGCGAATACAACTAAAAATTAAAAAATGCAGTTGGAAAGTATAAGTGCGTTATATTACGCCAGATTATTCGGTAATTGAATTGAAAATACCAAGTCCAATTTATCAGTAAATTGCAGCGTAGTATTAGTAGCAGGTAACTATATTGGAACCGAGGAACTCTAATCTAATATCGATTTACTACGAATTTTTCTGCCAAACAGCTGTAAATGTTTGCTGTTGGAGCGATCCATTACAACGCGCGTTCATCTTGGATAGAAAACTACTGTCCGCTGAAGGCCTGTTTGGAAATGGCACCAAAAAATTGGAGGCAGCTCAATAATTAATTCTGTAACTAGATTTCTGAAGATGCATAAACTTTGAAAAGATAATGTGTATGTGTGTATGGGGGGGGGGATGTGCATTACAGTGGCCTTGGCGAAAACTAAAACTGTTTTGACATAATTTGATATTATGAATTAAGCATTGCCCCTGTCTGTGTATATTCATATGAATTTATTTGCCAAAAATGAATTCATAGTCTGCGTTCTGACGAATGCAATGAGACAGACAAAATGTCAAAGATAAGAGTTTTCAACAATCCTTTTTCAGAACTAAGTCTATAGTGAAGTTCTGTGGAAAAAATGCGAAGAAGAATTTTGAAATTACTCTTGAGTTATTGACCTCAGACCACTTCATTTTGAATTTCGATCAATTGACGGGGACAAAATCCGAGCTGGTATCCCGCTCTCCAAACTTCCATAGCATGTCAACGCGAGGACTTTGAACCAAGGCAGATTTAACGTGAAACAGTCCCTTAAAGGCCTTATCACACGTACACGTTTGGTGCAATTTCTGGTCCAATTCGTGCAATTTTTGTTCCGTTGCCATAGCAATGGCTTTCGAACAACTTTTTGCCAGTAAGCTGAGAAAGTTGCTTGAAATTCCAACCAATGGGGTTCTTCGGGGCCCTACGTCATGAACAAGATGGCGGTAACGATGGTAGCTTCGCTTCAAACGCATCAGATATGGCGGGATGATATTTTATTGGGTACAATATTTTAAACAGAATGATGCTCCATTTCTGTTTACCCCCATTAACAAAAGCGCAAGCGAAATAAAAGAAATAATATTGGATTGTGTCGTTTTCGAAGCAGAAAAATGGGCGAGTAATGTTTCAATGTGAAGAAAGAGCGCGGCTGACGTCATAGCACGTCGTTTTGTTTACGGTAACCTTTCCCCTAAGATTCGGAAAAAGTTGCATGAAAAATGTACGTGTGATACCGCCTTTACCAGGCGTAGACGTACAAAAGTAGACGAGGACTGGAACCCGCTACTCAGTAACGCCAGCCACGAGTTTGAGACTATGAAAATTTCGTTACTTTTCTTGTTAAAATGTAGCATAAATGCACGTGAAATTCACTATTTCTTTTGGCTCGATTGCGATTTTTTTTTGTACGCTTCTTTGAAGGGTAAGGGGTGGTTAACCCTTTCGACCATTAGTCTTTTTTTTTTGTAATACTTAAAATATAGAGTTAGAGACGCGCGCGGGGTCTATTTTTAAAGTTGCAAAAATTGCCAACCTAAATCCTATGTAAATTCAAAATATATTTAATAATATATTCTTTTGTTTAAAGCAAATTGAACGTATTAATTACACAGTTACTATCTTAAATAATACATCTTATACTTAAGAAATTACGAATAGTGTTTTGAAGATATAAGAGCGAAATTTGTTTATCTAGAATAGTAGTAATAAGTGCGAACAATTAATTCTTCATGGCAGATTTAATATGAACTACTGTAATTTACTAATATCTAGGGGGGGGGGAGAGGAAAGGGAAAAATTGTGTCCTTTTAAAAAAATGTCTTTTGTACGCGATCGTTTTCCCCTCATCCAAGTTCCTAAAACTTTCCAACAGATCCCCAGAGTTAAAATACTTGTTTAAATGTATAAATCTTGATTATTCAAATAAAATGTACTCACATTTAAACAGCACACTTGTTTTTGTTATTTTTAGTCATTTTAGAAGCATAGGTAATATTTAAAATACAGTACGCAATATTTCAACTGATGCAAATTTACATTAAGAATTTTAACTTTTAAAATAAAATTTGATATTTTATGAAATAATGTACCGCATATTGTCATATAATTAATATATCATATATAATTCATATCCTTCTCTTTTTGGGATGCATTAATGCAACCGAATTTCCTTTTAATGACACTCTTTATACGTTTGAAAATTTATTTTGCCTATGTGAGACAATGTGATGCACGGAATAGCGATATGAACAGGGACGTCTTAAGACTCTTTGAGGTTCTGGGCCCAGAGAAATCTTAAGATTTTTTGAGACTCCGGGCCCTTATGCAAAAGTGGGCCCTACCTGAGATCTCTAAAAGTAGACAGTATATAACATGCATTGTCAAGTACTCGTTCAAACGGTAATTTGATACAAATAAATATGCACGACTCACAAACCTAGCTCGATCAAAGGCCGCAATTTGACTAAATGAGTTGAATGATTGTTCATCGTATTAGGCCAAGGCCTAGACATGGACAACGGTCATCACATAATAATGCAGTCTTGCCTCTTTTGCAGTTGGACATTCCCTGTTTATCGGAGAATATGTACGGGAATAATATTTGACCATTAAAATTATCCGGATCATGATCTTATTAAGACAATGTCGAGAAAGAAACGAGACCCCCATTGAGGGCGAGGCCCTGGGCCCATGCCTTAAGACGTTCCTGTATATGAAGCGTTAAGAATACAAACGCGTGCAACACAAAATTGAGTTAAAAAATTGCTACAGATGGGGGAATTGCACCTACGAATCAGTTTGGAACCAATAGATAGTGAAACGCAATATTTAGGATGTTTTCCTTTCCAAGTCGGACCTGAGAATCTTCCCAGTCAAACAAGAGAAAGTGGTATTCCCCCTTCCCCACTAGGAAAGTCCTTTCTTTGTCCGCAGCTGCCACTAATCAGACGCCCCCCCCCCCGATTGGAGTCAAAACTATAGAAATCTTCCATAATTCGAACATCTCCTACCTTTCCTTCAGCCCCGTCTCTTTTGTAAATAGTAGCAGTTACATTGTGAAACGCTCCCTCCCTTCGAGAGGACTTCCAGATGATCGATCTCATACAAACTTTAAGGACGTATTGAGCATAAGCTTTTTAAGCAGGGGCTTGTTAGCTATTTAATTTTCTGGATTGTGAAAAGTTTCAATTTTTCCTTTCAAGTTTGTTACTCGAAGGGAAAAAAAATACACCCCTGCGATGATGGCTCCTCAAAACGCTGATTTACTTTCCATGAGAAAATAACATCGCAATATACAGATGGGTGGTTAACCTATGGGACGGCGGAATTGCAGCAGTAGTATACAAAGACTTATTAAAAAATTAGAAAAATAATAATATTTTTTTTTACAATTTTATTAAAATGCGGTTGTTTTACGACAAAAAGACCCCCCCCCCCATCAAAACTTATTTTAAATACCCTTAATTGAATTACTTTAGAAAATTATCATCTAGTGTGCGTTGGCTTTCTAATGGGAGTGCACTCGCAAGATATTGGGATTTGAGGGAGTTCTAAAATGTCTGGAAGAAAGACAATGAACTACCAAGTAAGTGCTTGCTACTAAAGAATGAAGATGGGATTTAGCCTTTTCACCAATATTATGGCACATCTAAATTTAAGATTTATAGGGAAAAGAATGTATTCCTCCTATCCTAGCTGTAGTTAAAAAATCTTTTTCTTTTCCCTCCCTCGATTTTGGAGAAAAAAGATAACACATTTCACATCAATTTGGAACTGCCTACCAAAGATAAAAATGCTCCTAGCTATGGTAGATTAAAAAAAAAATCAACATCTATTTTTTAGGATTCAATCAGTTGGATGATTTTAAAGATGGGGAAAAAAATGCTGATCTTTTCAATTTTTTTGAAAAGCGTGAATTGTTTACTGCAATTCAAATTGAAATACAGCATTGTATTATACTGAAAAGCAAATATAAGGAACTTATTTTGCAAGTGATACGAATTATATAAATTTCGGAAATTTGCACCAAACAATTTTTCAAATCAACTTGATTTGGCTGTCAGATATTGTTGTAAGTTTAAATGAACACATGTTTGTGAACAAAAGTTTTCTGTCATGAAAATAAAATCGAAATATCGCTCAAAATAACTGAAATGCAACTAAAATAACAATATTGGTAGAATCTTCAAGAACTAATCCTAATGTAGATGACTTGATAAAAAAAATAAAATAAAAAACTACAAGAGGCAAGTATAGTGTCTATTTAATAATTATTTAGAATTAAATATTTCAAGTTACTTATTTTATACTTAGCGTAACTGATTGAACCTTCAAAAAGAATTTACTAATAATAAAACCTAAATCTATACTTTTGTCTCTATATAATTTCCATCACTAAGACTTGCATAAAAAATTACCTGCTTGCGTAAAATCCCATAACAAGCCTACAGGTAACATTTTTTTTTTACCTTTTCACACTTTTTGCTTGTTGGAAAATATCGGAAGTGGCAAGTATAATAAAAATTTTTTTATCCGATAATGGTACTCTAAATTCGATTTCATATATTTTCGTATAATCAAAAGAAAAACAAAGGTTCTATTGTATAAGTCTTTTAAGATCAGTATTAACTTATGAATGTGAAACTCGGTTCATGTCTCGAACAGATGAGAACATAAGTATCTACGAAAGGAAGATTTTAAGAATTATTTTTGGAGGAATTCAGAAAAACGGAACGTGGCGAAGGAGATTAAAAATTTCCAGCTCTATCAATCATATTAAGAATCTGACATTGTTAACTTCATAAAAATACAACGAATTCAACGGGCAGGTCATGTTGTCAGAATAAACGAAAACCGCACCACTAAAAGTCTTCAATGCCTAACCAATTGGCAGGCCAAATCTTAGATGTATTGATGGCCCAGAAAAAGATCTCCTACTTTTGAGAACTAAGAATTGGAGAACATGCAGGAAGAAGGCTGGCCTGGAAAAGGCTTCATTACAAGGCCAACCTTGGGCAGTCGAAGGAAGTGACACTCTCCCCGAAAAGGTTGGCTACTCAATATAAAGCAACTCGAGGGCTATTGGCTACGGAGCTCGCAATTGGTTCCCCCCTCTCCAAATTATCACCACGCCAACAGGAGGATTTTGAGCCACGACAGATTTAACATACATTAGACGCTCTACACCGCGGGTTTTCAGAGGTGCCAAGGCTCGAACTCATGACACGCCGGATATGAGCTCGTGATCATGACCCACTAGGCTACCGCAGCCACAATATGCAGAAGGAAGGACGAACATCATGAAATTTAAAAACTTAATGGCAGTGAATTTTCTACGATTTTAGTCTACTTCTTTTCTAGTCATTGTGAATATAAATTGATTAATATAGGTTGTAGGGGAAAGAACATATCGGCGAATGGCGGAAATTTTGTGACAATGCGTAAAGATTAACGATTTAAACTTAAAAGTCAAATATGCTGATAATTCGTTAAAATGCTAATAGATACACTTGGTTACGGGGCACATTTATAACAATTGCTCATTTCAGAAAAATGGTTTAAAATTTTAATTACTGATAATTGAATGTACGACTTGGGTAATATTCAGTAACTTAACATTTTGTAGCTTAAATCTAATTATTTATAATTATAAAATTAAGAACAATTTTGCCAACTTTTAGGCCTTTAAAAGTAAATTCAATCTTTTTATTATAGAGGCTTTATGTATATATATATATATCCGATGTACTAATTAAGGTAGTAAACTTCAGTAATTATCAACCTGTTTTCTTAGGTACAAAAATATCTTTAAAGATATAATCGAGTATATAACAAAAAATATCAAATTTGCAGCATACAAAGTGAAATAACATTAATAAAATTTAATATATCCAGTTAGCCACATAAATCAATATATATTAGTAAAATAATATACAATATTTATCATTTAAAACATATATAGTAGTTCCAATGCATACACACTTGATAATTAGGAACAACAACAACAACAGAAGAAAATTTTCAAAACCATACATAGTACAATCGTGATGAACACACATTTTTCAAACAGTATAAAAATAAGGTAATTTACTATGCATTTAAAAACAATAAAATTTTTGTATGCAATGCTGATTTAAATGTAAATAGTTATATTATTTAAGAAATTACTGAAAAATATTTTCAATAACATTATAAACTCTAATCAACTTTCAAAATACTTTCAAGGGGTTTTTTATTCTTAATTTTCACAAAAATATAAAAATAATAATAAATGCAATTTAATGATTAAAATATTTGCACCAAACCAAACTATTTCAATTCCAGCAATAAAAGGAATGCAAAACATATAGGATATAATTCCAATTACTAATAGAAATACTATTACACAATTTAAAAAAAAAATGACAAAATATTTTACATGGCATATATTTTAATATTCTTTAAAACATATGTTTTAATATCTACATAAATTTGATAATATAGCCCAGGAATTATTGGTTAAGTTTTTAGAAATATGTTTTGAGTAAGATTAAATTTAAAGAAGGTTATTTGAATGCAAATATGTTTCATAGCTATCTAAAATATAATTAAAATTTATTTAATTAGCAACTTAAACCATTTTTATAATTCTATTACATATGTTTCTTTATTTATCAAATGAAAACAAGTTTGCATGAAAAGGAATACTTATGCTATTATTTAAATTTTTCATTATTAAAAACAATTTTTATTACAGATATGTGAAACACGAGACTCTTCTTATCAGCAAATTTTAATGTTTATATATACAAGGAAAATAAGCTGCATAAAAGGCAGTTAAAGATTCATCAGCAGAATTTTATTTTTAAGTGAAAAGACACATCAACTTATGAAGTAAAGATGAGATACTTAGAAAAACTGAAAATAACTTGATCATGCCTGTGCTCTGAGCTTTAAATTTCATTTGGATGCATAAAAACTCACGTTTTCAAATATAATGGGAAAAATTAATGATTTTAAATTTACCTTTGACATCAAAACATGCAAAGAGCATAATTTTGTTTCATCTTCAATTACAGAGATTTTATTCTAAATGGATAATTTTTCTAATTACGGAAAATAAATAAAATCCCAAAATTTTCCATTTACAAGTAAAAATAATTGGAGAATAAGACACAAATTAGATCATACAATGCACTAAGAAGTGTTTTTAGACCAAAATTGAGAAATATCACATTGAGAACATAACTTTTTTTATTAAATGCTATGCAAAGAAATTTTAGATGAATTTTATTTTTAATTTGGTAGAATTTTTCAGAGATGTCTATAGTTTTATATTAATTTACTAATTTAATATTTCATATGTTTAAATTCCACACAAAAATGATTCTGGAATATTCGTTAAAAAAAAAAGAGTACAGATTTTTTAATAAATATTTTTTAAATAATATACACTGATTATGTCTATAATCCAACACCTTATGCATATCACATGACTTTTTAAGAAAATATTAGGTTCAAGCAGTGTAAATTTACACAGGAACTAGGAAACAATATTTTTGTTTTGTACACATACATGTTGGTATTTGGGACATCACAAAGTACTTTTTTTCCTTTTAAATATGGTAGAATTTATGAACTCATACAAAATATAAATGCTTTCATGCCTATATACATTTAAAAAAGGCAGCCACAAAATTGAAATAAAATCTGGATTGATCCATTGAAAGAACCTACCTAAATCCCCCTACTCAATGAAATTGCATCATTTGAATTATCAAAATTTATATATATAGAAGCAACCTAATTGAACTTTACAAATGCATGCATGGATCTATGCCTAAAACTCCTTTATATCATTTTACATGTCTTACACTAAAGTTTGTGATTTTTATTATGAGACCCAGTAACAATGAAATGTAAATACCACCATATTTTAAGTATTAAATCTTCTTTATAACTCACTCTACACTACTAAATAACGATTTATTTGTTTCCTATTGTAATGCTGTTTGAAAATAATTAAATCGAGATTTTTACTATCTTGTGTAAACTTTTTTGCTCATCTTTATAAATTCTATCAGTATTTTTCTAAAATATTAATCCATAGTATTTTTTACCTTGAGATTTGATAGAGTAAGGGATGCAGTTTCACTAAGCAGAGGATTATATTGAGTTTTAAGTTGGTAGACCTATATAAATAGAATATTGTCAAGTACACATATTTGTCCAACTAAATGCATTATTCATAGGAAAAGTATTCATGTAGATAAATTTTATCATAGGCACGAATATACTAAAATGAAATAAATTTAATAGGAATAAAATGTTAAAACTACAAAATACCTTGAAACATTTTGACACATGTTAGTGTATTTTTTTTTTTTTTGGTTTTTTGTTGTTAAAAACTTTTATAACTTAATTTTTTTTTTAAAGTAAGGATATCTGACATTTTTGAATATTAATTTTTTTCATATAAAAAAAACCTTCCACATAATTTTATATATTGATTTGAAGGTTCCTATAACAAATGAAGATATCATGGTCATCAAAACGAAAGACACTTTATTGAAAAAAAAGTGAAATTTGACTATTATTGAATTACAACTAGATTACTTATGCAATTGTTAAAATCTCAAAACTTAAAAAATTAATTTTCTTGACATTTTTAGTGCAAAGATTATAACAGAAATTAAAAGTAAATTTTATGTTCAATATACTTCAAAAGAGAGAGAGAGATAAAGCCTGATGAAATATTACATACCATCTAAGTATTTTCCTATATTTACAAAAACATAGGTTGTATTCAAATAAACTGAGATTATGTTATAATGTCATAAAGTTCATCCATAGAAAATATACCTCTTTACCAAACTGATTCTGAATTATTTTTTTAAAAAAATAAATATATTTATCAACGTTGAAGTCAATCTTTTCATGATAAAAGTATAGCATGAAATTTTATACCTAAAAATATTTCATTTAACTATTTATATACATAAAAGCGAGTATATAATAATAAAAAAAAATTTGTAAAAGCAAAAACCTTAAACAAGGAATGTGTTTTGATTTTCAATTTGTTTATAACCTTGAGAGAAAGAAAGAAAAAACTTATAATGATTGATCAATGATATTAAGTTAAACAGTGATATATAACCATCAATATTTCAAACTAACATTCTATAATAATGTTCGAGAACTTTGTATAACTAAGTATAGTAATTAAGTATACACAATTTTTTGTTTTCTTTTATTAAATATAACAGTGTTTTGAGAACTGAAACCCTACACTCCATTACATAAACAAAAATTTTTTTAAATGCATTTTTAGAACATTTTATACAAAAACATAAAATAAATATCCCTCGGTTATATCATTTTTTTCACATAGTTATTTATTTAATTTCCATGTAACTTTGATAATATAAAATACTTTCAATAAAATAAAAATACACAAAACAACAAAGGAAATGACAAAACAAGTATACACCCATTCTTGCCAATGTATCTTAACTTAAATTATGAAATACTGTCCTTCCGTGAAAATTTTTAGGAATTAAAACTAAATTATAGAGCTAATAACAATACTTTGTATATCTTTCTTTTCATAAAAGTTTTCAACTTTTATTGATAAATTTCTTAACAAAATAACAAGAAACAAGCTGTGAAAAGAAAAAGTTTTGAGGATTTAAAAATAAACTAATGAAAATATAATTTTAGTACATATTGCTTAACTTCAAATTCATATTCAAAATTCAAAGAATACTTTAAAAAAATCCTTTAGCAATAAAACAAAATAATAGAAGTGTAATACATTAAGATGCATACAAGAAATGCAATGTCCTATATTCATGTGTAATAAATAAACTAATGCATTTTTTCATAACAATAAATTCAAAGTCCTTTTCTTATAGTTCTCATTTTCATTCCATATACACATATTTAAATGGAAAATATTCCAGCAAAACTATAAAAAAAAGTATATCAATAATTTTGTACCCCTTTAAACACACATACGCACCATATATCTAATTTTATCTTACACAACGAAAGTTTATCACATATAGTATTCAGAACAAACACTCACGCATTCAGAAAATTTAAATGTTTCCTTTTAATATTTTAAATAAAAAAATTATTCCAAAATTTATTTTTATTGCATTTTAATATGGCCCCTCCATAAAGATTTTTACTAACTAGAATATATACAATGTTTACAAATTGGCAAACTGTACACACAATAAACACTTTTATTTACAGTAACAAAATACTTCTGATAAAATTTTATTAAACAGTTGCAAATTATGAAGAGGAGGGAAGAATGTATAATTAATTTGGAGTGCATCATAAATGACTAACTAGTGTTGACAGATACTTCCATCAATAAAATTGATAATATAGACCTGTAGATGTTTTTGAAATCTTAATCCATCATTTTCCATATCTAATCCACACAATCATTTTAGAAGTTTTGGTAAGTTTTATAATTAAAAACTGAACTTGTATCCTTCTTTAATGTAATTAACCATATCAAGGTATGGATTGTCATAATAAAAAAAAAACTTTGATTACATTAACATTTTACTAGATTAAAATTCTAATACTTTCTTTTAATTGTGGACATTAGTAATAAAAATTTTAAGTAAATTGTTGGATGTTTAATAAATCATTTTAATAAGCTCAATCTCAAATTTTGAGAATATTTTTAGCTACTTTTTCCATAAACATTCCACAGGCCAAATGGTGAAGTAAAATCTATAATCTAGGTAATCCATTAGAAATTAAGCCTTTTAATTCCTTCTAACCAACAGCACCAAATCTGTTTTATATATATATATGGCCAATTTGCATGCAAAAAATAAACCATGATTGAATCATATTTTATTGTCACATGTAGCTATTGTAATTGTAGCATAGAATTTATACTTCTATCTCATTAGAAAGAAATGTCAAAACTTATTTTCTATTTATAATTAAGTCAAGACAACAAAATCAACAGAAAATAAATAAATTACTTTAAAGCATATTAATTAACATTCAATACATATAAGATCTGTTATCTATGAAACATTTTTATAAATTGCATAAGCAGGTAGTTTTGCTTCAATTATTGCTTCAACAAGTAAAGTATTAAATTAATTTTTCTTTAAAATATTAAAATGTAATAATATGCATGTATTTCTTAAATATCAACTGTTTGAAACATTAAATAAATAACAAATTATAAGGATATTAGTTTACTGAAAGACAAGAATAACTGCAAATGTAATAAACAACCAAGGGAGCTGCAGATAGTTCCCTTCTCTCCTTTAAAAAGAAATTTAATTGCAAAATAACAAACACAAGTTCATGTGAAAAATTCAACTAATTCCAAAATTTCCACATACAAATAGTAGCATAGTTAAAAATATAAATAAATTTTGAAATAATAGCATAATTAAAATGTAATGTTTTAAAAACTAGTTTAAAATCCAGAACATCTAGTTGTAATTCAAATCTTAAGTAAAGAATAAGGACAAATTTCTTTCCCAATCTTAGAGGAAACTTTTCTTGAGTATTAACAATAAAGATGCATAAAAACAATTAAATGAATCATTATGCAAATGAAAAGCTAGAGATGTAAAAACATACACATTGGGAAAAGAAGCTTGAGAAATGTTGACAAGAAAAGAAAAATTTGCAAGCAAGTTAAAGCGATTCCCATACATCTAACAGAAGCACTTCTCAAGAGTTAGGAGAATTGTTTTAGGTGTTCTAATTGAATTTCCAAGGCTATTCTTTCTTCCATTATTTCTGATAATTCTTGATTCAGTTCATTATTAAGCAGAGTCAACATCATGTTCCTCTCACGATGTGCTTTAATGGCCGCCTGAAGCTCTCTTTTGTCCCGTGGGGCACTTCTATACGTTAAAAGAAGGAAAAAGGAAATAAAAAATGATGGAAGGTTTAAGATACAATATTATTATTATTAAAAACTTATGCTTAAAAATTATATATATTTATATGTATTTCAAAGAATTTTGACTCAATTATTGTAACACTAAAAATAGTAAATGGTTACTGACAAGAATTTCATTTGAGTTAAAATGAATTTTCTAAATTCATTTGTCTCATTGTTGTACTTATTTTCATCTGTGAATACAGTTATAATTCCATTATATTAGACAAAATTTTTGATACTGATAATAAATATGAAAAAATTAATCACAAAGGAAAAAAAAATGAAATAAAAGTTGAAATCTGAATTTTACCCACACCACTATTTAAAAAAAGAAAAGGGGCAAGGGATCAGAGAAATTTAATTTTGATAGACTGGTTTAGTTTTTAATCACTAAAACCAAAATATATTTTTTATTTTAATAAAAATAATATATATATATAAATTCTTGGTAAAACATTCTAAGAATTAAGTTTTCTAAATAATATAGGTTACAAAATTAATGAAAGCAATATATAGTTAAAATTTTGAATTGTATATAATTTAATTTACATGAAAATAGAATAAGAACTTATTTGATTGTTCATTAATATCACACTTACAAGCAGTTAAATGACTATTAGTGGTGAACTTCAACAAGCTTTTTTTTGAAAAATTACACTAATGAAAACAGCGGAAACTATATATTCTCATAAAATCAAAAAAGAATTTATATTTTTATCAATATAATAGATACTTACGTTATACTGGCTGCTGTTATAGCTAAAGGAGGTTCAGAAGGGTGTCTCTTCCTATCACTAATAGATTCCTCATCTTGATGACTAATGTCTACCAGTAATGCTGTACTATCATCAATTGCAGCAGAAAGGTTAGCCTACAGAAACAAAGTAAAATTTAAACTACAAACTTACACAAGTGAAAAAAAATACCAGCCACTAGTTTTAAATTTTTAACAAAATGTATTTTCAAGTGTAGGATATAATTGTTATATACTTCAAGTACCTTATGAAATATGTGCAATGATATACTTCATTTAATTTTCTCCGATTTACAACAACAATAAAAAAATTAGTCATAAAATAAATAGTTGGACATGTATTGATAATTAATATTAGCTAATTTTCTGCTAGTAGAACAAAAACGTTTTTCAAAGTTAGAAACATTTTTTTAAAAAAAATTATATTTGATGATAGGCAAAAACTTAAATGTATAAGCTAGATATCAGTAAAAGTAATATTTTGACTATAGGTGTGTAAATAGTTACTTTTTTAATAACAAAATATAGAAAGGAGTTCTGAATGTTAGGTAGTTACATCTGCCTACTTTCTGAAAAATTTTAATGAAAAGTGGATAGATGCAAGACCTTAATATATATTTAAAAATGTGGATAAATATATATATATATCATCAACACTAAATTTAATTTCCATCCAAATAAAGAACTGCAAGAGCTACAAACCTGCTCTAAAAGAAATGTTTCTGATCCAGCAGAAGAATTGGCAATCAATCCTGATGAAACAAAATAATTATTTTTTAAATAAATTTATATTCAGCAAACAGTGAATAATGATGAAATTAGTTCATAATCTTACTGAAAACAATTTAATTCCAGAAAATAGAGAATAACAAATCATATTCAATGTAAGTATATAGACACACTTAAAAATATAATAGGCACAACTATAACATTTACATGAATATAAATAACTAAATAAATTTTCATATAACATTTAAAAAGTATATAAAAACAAAAGAACTCACTATCTTGTGCTGTCAAAGGCTTCTTATACACTTCAAAAGCTCCAGACTATGAAATAACATTAAAAAATATAAAATTAAAGGATATACCAATAAACAAAAAAATAAATATTAAAACCTAGTTCGAGATAAGTAAGTGCCTACTATTTCAAAAACAACACATCTACTAAAACTAAAAAATGTAAATTTCACAACACTATATGTAATGAAATAAGAAAGAAATAAAACAAATTTTTATTTTTGAAAGATTTATTAAAATTTTCCTACATATTTTTTCAGAAACAGATTAAAAATATATCACCTTCAAATGCAAATTAGCAGTTTCAGCATCTTCAAAATTTGTAAAGTCAGCAAAATCTATTGATTCACTCAGATTATGCTCATCTGAATGTGTACCAGATTTCAAAGGGGTAGCCTAATGTATAATAAGAATTTTCTTAGATAAATATTTATAAAATACATAATACATAAAATCATTTTTAAAAGCTAAAGGAATCTTTTTCAAACATTAAATAATTATAAATGCACAAAGCACACAATGTTTTGCACACTTATATGATGCAAAATGTGAAGCAATTTTGAGTTACAACACAAAATTGCACCCACTTTATAAAAAGGGTACATTTTTATTTTATATTAAAAATATTTTATGCTTCAAAATTAAATACATTTATATCCCTGCAATAAATAACAGGCATTCTTTCATTACTTGTATACTGCTAATTTTATCAAAATGAATAACATTTCTTAAAAAAAGTCTGACAAATGTTCAAACTATGAAATTATTTTAAAGAGATCAATTGAATTCCGGTTATTCATGTACTTTAGTTCCTAACAACAACAACAAATCTTTGAAAAAAAAATTCTCAACTTATATGTTTTTTTATCATTCATATTTTTATTTCATAGACTGACTGTAAGATTTTTTTTATACTTAAATATATAAAATTTAGCTGGTAAGTTTGCATCCAATGATTTTGATTTTGAAATATTAAGTAATTTCTGGTAAAATAAATAATTGATTTATATGAAATTAAAAGTTAATTACTACTATTAATGAATTTAATTACAACAAGAATATTTTTATTTCATTACCAATATAGAAAAGGCTTCTAATTGAAACACTAGCATTACAAATAAAATTTAACAAACATTTTGTTCAACATATATTTAAAAAAATAATAATAAAATTCTGTGAACTTAACATGTACATATTTTTCCCAGAACAGTTTTTTCTTCTTCAGATATACCACAATACAATATTAAAATAAATTTCACACACACATTTATTATATGTACTTTTGAATACTTACACTACTTGGAGAAACTCGAGGAGGAACGGCTGGAGGAGCTCCAAGAAAATGCGGGACAGTTTTACCTAAAAATAATTGCAATCATTATAATATGGAATAAAAACATCAAACCAATAGCAATAATACTTTAAAACATATATTTTTTATCGAATACTTATTATAATATAATAAAAGTACATTTTTGAACAATATTAAAGAAGTAAAATTCATTCTTGAATGTTTTTCAAATGAAAATTGCTATTTCACAATACTCTAATTTTTTAAAATGTATATTTGTGTGAAGAGTTAACACAGAATCTTTATATTTCATCTCTAAGCTACTTTAAATCTCTAAGAGTTTTACAGATATTTATTACAAAGCAATCAAATAATTAGTTTTATAATAATTTCACTAAGACCAATAACTAACTTAACCAGTTCTTATGAAGCAAAAAGAAAACTAAGTGCTACTTGTACACTAAAATGCCAAAAGTTGGGGGATGCTTTCTAAATATATCGCAAGGGTTTTACTTTAGCTTAGTGAAGCGAGCAATTTAATATGGCATTGACTCAAGTTGTCAGAAGTTCCTTGAAGAAATATTCAGCTGTCCATAATTGTGAAAGTTGCTAGTGCAGGATTTTGTGCACAGACTAGTTCATATCTTATACACGTTTGTTAGGATTCAAATGTTTAGAAGTGTGGAAGGCCAAATCAGTAGCTAACTTCAGAATATTTTTCAAATCAACTGCAAATGACATCCAAGCCGTAGTCCACACAGGAATTTTTCAAGGGTGTGTGTGTGTCCAGGGTCGAAAGTCCACTATTCTAGTATCATGCTCCAATACGCCGCCCAAGATATTCTTTTGATTTTGTCAATTTTCGGGAACAAAAAACAGTAAAAAATCAATTAATAGTTACAAATACTTTATTGAATTTTATGTACTATAAACATAGGATTATAATTGAAAGCTTGGGGGGGGGGGAGAGCGGACCTGAGGATCCCCCTGTGTGAAGCCACTGCCTCCTAATAACTGAATGTAACTATTTTCATTCAGTGATTGACTTAGTTTGACCAGAAAAGAATCCAATCTATGCATGTCAAAACAACTCAAACCATTATGGAGCCATCCTTAGCTTGCACAGTGTTTTGTTAGCAACATGGGTTGTGGCTTGTGTGATTTAACACAAACAAAGTTTTTCCATTTATCTAGGGTTCAATCAATATGTTCATGAGCCCTACAGATGTACTACTTGTGGCAGAATCTAAATAAGCCAGTAACAGCCTCCGGACAGGAGTGATCACTTTTGTCTAGTGGCAAGTTACGCGCTTACGAATCGGAAGGTACCGAGTTCAAACCTCCGATATTGGTGACCTTGGCTGAAAAGAAAAACGTAAAACCTTCTGATGTGTCATGGTGCCATCTACCTGCAAGAAGAGCAAGCAAAGTCGTCAAAATTCGCTTGACGCAGCAAAGTCGTCGGACCCACTCCAAGCAGCAAAGTCGTCGAACCCTCTCGACGCAGCAAAGTCGCCGGTTCCACTCGGTGCAGCAAAGTCATCAGACTCACTTGACGCAATAGTAGCAACTCCCACGCTCGCCATAACAACAAATATCTTGTTCGTTCGCCTATCCACTGACTCACTGGTGGGGGAGTACTGTGGCGAAATCTAAATAAGCCAGTAACAGCCTCCGGACAGGAGTGATCACTTTTGTCTAGTGGTAAGTTACGCGCTTACGAATCGGAAGGTACCGAGTTCAAACCTCCGATACTACTCTATGCAAACAGCACTAGCGACAAACATTAAGTAGACACAGTCAACAACTACATTATCAATGAGGGGAGGTAATGTCTGAAATTATCTTGAAACACAATGGATCTTCCCCAATAATGATGGATAATTCACCATTTTGAAAGCCAAGTGTATAAAAATGTCTTTATTTTACTTCATGTGAATTTTTTATACTATTGGAATTTTGAATGTCAGATGTTTGATCTGACCAATATATATTTATGGCAAATTTTATATTTCAAAAAGTAGATATAATTAAAAATTTTGCTTATAAATTAAAATTTAAAATCAATATCAAATTGATCTTTTTGATAAACACAGTACAGACTTTATATCTTCTATCCTTACAATTGCTTAATTTCAGTTTAAGGCTGTC
This sequence comes from Trichonephila clavata, assembly GCA_019973975.1. Lineage (NCBI taxonomy): Eukaryota > Metazoa > Arthropoda > Arachnida > Araneae > Nephilidae > Trichonephila > Trichonephila clavata. The sequence goes on along the minus strand of BMAO01007973.1, from coordinate 102,739 downwards.
TTCATACTGAGACATGAGTTAATATAATTAACTAGTTTTTTGTAATGCATGTTTACTTTAAAAGTTTGAATTCAGATTCTACTGTTTAATGAGCATATCATGGCAATTAATATAGTATTTATTCAAGAAAATTTTGATCTTGTATCTTTTAAATTGTCTAAAATAATGAATACAAAATTTATCCAAAGATTGGCTAAAATGTTCTAAACATTTATAAATATAGTTCTTATCAGTAGTAAAAACCCTATCTTCTTTTCATGTCTAAGCTATAACTACACCTATTAATGTTACATATTATAGAAAAATATATAGAACTTACAATATTTTACAGTCTCAAATCTTTAAAAAGGGTAAGTGCGAAATTTCCCTATAATGTAAAATAACCTTTTACCCCAGATGGTTATATATATTCTGAAATCATAAAAAAACTTTAATTTTCTGCTCCCACACTCATTTCTAGTTTCGTTTTCATATTTTTAAAAATTTATAATTTAGAAAACTGAGAATTAATTACTTATTGAAAGCAAATACTCTTAATTCTTTTATGAATTATGATTTATTGAAAGGCATCAAAGAGTGACACCTGATTCTCTAAGCAGCCATTCAGCAAAGCATTAAAAACTTTCAAATACAAATTTTTTTTTGTCAATAAATAAAAACAGTTTTCATAATAGATCCATGTAGCATAAAATTAATTTGAAAACTTAATTTTCTTATAAAATTTATTCATATCTTTCACAATATTCTGAAGCTGTACTAACTCATTGTGAAATCAGCTGTTTATTTAAAATGTAATGAAGAAAAGATTATATCTTTTAAAAAGCAGACTGAATCTCTCTTTCTCATATATATTATTTTTTACATTAAAGATGCTTACCTAATTTATTTAAATCTAAGGAGGAACTTCTGATATGATTATGTTTAGGCCTTGGAGGAGGTGGAGGTGGGGGCTCCTTTTTAGGTCCTTGAGGAAGGTTTACTGTTTGAGAGGATGTCACTAAATTGCTTCCTTTTGAAGCATCGCTTGTTCCAGAAAAAGAGCTAAAAAATGGAAGGAACTATAACTATTTTTTTTTTTTTTAAAAATCTGTTTCACATATTATTTCCTCTTTTCAATTATGGGAAAAGACCATATTTTGATGAAATTTTTAAAAATAGAATTTTAATTTTCTAACACATAAATAACTTTATTAAGTATTTAGTAATTTTATTTTGTAAATCTTTAAAACTTCCAGTCATTTTATCTGACGTGAACTAAATATATATATATATATAGCAGTGTGTAATTGTGTATACAAGGTTTCATTTAAAGCGCGCATTAAAACCACACAATAAGGTAATGGTGATGAATTTTAAAAATTGTGCAACAAATATTTTCTCTTGGGGCTCTTTTAAGTATAACATACAATTATTTCTTTGATTATCACAATATTCTTTAAAGGAACTGAATTCTGGACATATTCATCTGCCTACTATACTTGGATAGTTCAATTCCTTCAAAAATTAAGTTACTACAACAATTTATTTTGTCCTTTTCTGCAATGAAATACAGAATTATTGATAATTCATACCATCACATATACTACTCTTGTCACAAAGGGGGAGAAAAAGAAAATGCACTAAAAAGAAGTTAAGCCACGATTATTAAATTAAGAATGTGTGCAGTATAAGTGGCAAATATGTAAACAATTAAACTTTTTACAGCAATGAGACACAGGAAAACATGTTACATGCATATGAGATGAGCACATCTCACACTAGGGTTTGCAATTCCATGTTATATTTTTAATACCGGGATTAGGATTCGACTATTCATTACAAATATTTACACATTAGCAAAGTTGAGATTGCATTATAAAACTGAAAATATAATTAAAAATTGGTTTAACATTAATTTTATTGTGAAACAAATAAAAAAATTTAATTCATCAAAAAATAAAAATAGTACATAACGAAATTAAAAAAAAACAAAACATTTCTTCATTTCTTGTGTTTTGGTAAATAAGCTTTTAAAAAACACAGATCGTCCAGCACTTCATCGTTCAAACGCTTTTTATATTTTTTACAAATTGTCCTGCTGAAAAAAATGCTCGTTCGAATTCTATACTAGTAGGACTTATCCTCATTAAATAGGAATATGTTCCTTTCAGGTAGTCATAACGTCTCCCTCCATTTTCAAAAAAAGAGACATTTCTTTTTTGAATTTTTGATGATAGTGTCTCAAATTGCATTGTTGCATATACCTCTTTGATAACTTTACCTAGTTCTTTGGTTACACTTAATGGTTTTTGTGTATAAATTGATCAAGTTATTGAATCAGAATGTGAATCAGTTTCAAGTGTTACTTTATTTGAAATAGAAGATCCAGTTACAATGAGCTGTTAATACTGCAATGGGATTTGAAGTGTCTCAAATTTTTCATGCAGGTTCGTTATTAATTAACAACATTTAATTGAAGAAGGAACTGTGAAAAAATCTATTCTTGAGATGTTGCTTATATTATTGTGAAGTATTGCAGTGAGCCACTTAATCTGTGCGACATTCTCCCATACAAGAAATGAGAGCTGCATATTTTTTTACTTATAGCACTTATAATTGCACAAAAAAGTTCTATGTACATATTTCATAAGCAAAATATAAATTTTTTAAGAATTACACACTTAAAAATTTTTTAAAATATAATTTAGACAAAAATTAAATCTTGGGATTTCGGGATCACGCATTGCAAACCCTATCTCACACAAGCATGAATATTCTGTGAACCTAATTAATCAAACCTCACATTGAAGGAGCTTTTGCTTTAATTTAAGTTCAAATTATGTAGTCTTTCAAAAATAAAAAAAGGTTTAGTATAATAAAAAGGACAGAAAACATAATACCATCTTGGCAATATAAATTTAGCATACATTATTAAATACAGGTTCTCTTAAGTATGTGAGAGCAATACATATTCATAAATATAAATCCTACACTTAAATTTACATAGTGAATAAAGAAAATTTTTTTATTTGATTGGTCACTTAGATGATGCAATGTTTCTTGTGGGATATGTCTTATAATTCATGAAATAATTTCATCACAATGAGTTGACACAATGTAAAAAAGATCCACTAGCAAAATACAAAGGACACTAATATCACAGAGTATCTAACTCTAATGGGAAGCTACGAAACTCAGAGGTAGCAGCATTCAACTATTATGAAAGTAATTAAATTAATTATGCATTTTTTAAAACATGAGAAAAAATCTCATATTTTTACAGGTAAAATTCTACCACTGACATCATAATGATTGAAGGCATCTTCAATGATGAATCCAGTTTCAGTCTTATTGCTGATGACTACTGTATATACACATGTAGGCAGACCAGTAGGTCGAATCTGGTATTTGATGTCAAGTAGCATATAGCAATGAAACAAGATGTGACAATGTAGAGAGAGCTTAATAGCTGGGAATTCAACTACTTTTAGTAGTTCACTTATAATTGTGCCAATATTTTAAGGCCAGTTGTACTCTTTTGCGATATTTTAAAATTCAAAATCATTTAATGTTCAACATTAAATATGATAATCTTTGATGGAAATGATGCTCATATTCAAAATATGAAGGCCATGAAGCTCATGATTTAGTCATCAAATTATTAAAATTTGATGATATATTAATAGGAATTACAAAATGGGACTGCGTTTTAATAAAAACCCAAAAACATTAATTTCTTTTGAAAAATTATTCATATATAAATATTTTACGAGCTCTATCTACATTTCATAAAACAAAATAGATATCTCACCTTCTTCTGAGTTCCCTGAGTCAGCATCATGTAAAAATTCAAAGATTTTCATGTTGTAACAATTAATAACTTGCTCTTTTAAATAGCATTAAATATAGATTATAAACTAAATGCATATCGTTCCGTTTTTTATAAAAATATTAAACCACATAAAAATAAATAAATACAATTTAAGGAAGGGGTGGACAAACAATATAAAAAATAACCCTTTAAATAAAGATACAATTTAAAATATAAAAGCTTTTCTAACCCAAAAAATAAACATTAAAAAAAATTTCAAACTTTAAAATTTAAAATAAATTTCATAACCTCAAAGACATAAAATTAAAAGCAATTTAAAACATGCAACATTTGTAATACAAATCAAACTTACTTTGCAATTCATTTTTTTAAGTAGCATGCTTGGCATTTAAAGTAATATTTTTGGTTGGTTTAGCTCTCTTTATACAAACTTCACAAATTTTTAAAAAATCTTTCAATATTCTATTTTTTTTACACCATTCATAAGTTAAGAAGTATTGCCATTTTCACTATTATGTTCTTTTACACTTTACTTTGTCTCAAATGTTTTATTTTTTTATCCATTTAATTTTAATCTGTAGCAATGTTATAAAATATAAATGTAGATACTTTTCAATTACAACTATACCCTAATATTTTTGAACCAATTGTATGCATTTGATTAGTTTTATTTTGCATATTTTTTAGCTTGATACAAGATTTATTTTCCAAAAGTTCCTGCCCAAAATTTATGTTGATAAAATTAGTAAATTTACATCATCCCTAAATATATTTTTTAAAAAAAGATAACCACAATATAAAAACAAGTACAGGGAAAGATATACTTATTGACTTGATAAGCGAAATCACAAAGGAAAAACAACTGTTGATAAACAATGAACAAAATAACAATATCAACACAATCAAGAACAGACATGAAATTTAAAATGGCATTCAACACAACAGAGAACACTTCCTTAAAAACACATGTGATATCTCACTGACTGATAGCTTAATATTGTGCTTTGAATCAAAAACTTTTGGCAAATGGACCACACAATTTTGAACCAGAGTCAAAAGATGAGGATAACACCTGAGGTAACTATTAACCAACACCACTATTTAAACTTCTACAACATATCATCATGAAGACAGAGCCCTAGATTTAACTAGTCTCAGGCCTATTAAACAATAGGTCTGAGTGACATCTGGATCCAAACCTAAACTTGATATGTAATATGTTATTAATTCAACCAAATAAGATATATTTATAATAGTTGGCAATACTTACTTGTCATTTTGTATTTACTGAATAAATACCAAACATACAGATATGATTTTCAAGTGAATGAATTAAAAAAATTAGAATCTTTCAAATGTGAAATTGCACCATTCGACAACTAAAAAACTGGAAGATTCATATACCCATTCCTTAAAATTGGAACATTCAATAATTTCATCCATGACATTTTCTAATAACATAAAAATACACACAAAACATTAAGGAACAAAAACATTCTCCGTTTAATTTCAAAACATTATCTTCCAAAAACCCAATGTGAGGAAGAACATACAGTTTAACTTTATTCTTCTTATAATTAGGCCTTTATTTATCTTCCACTTTCAATTATTGTAACTAGAAAAGATGTAAAAATCAAAATACTCTATCCTACCTTATCAAAGGAGAAATTTATGACAAGGAAAAAAAACTAGCATGACATGGAGAGAAGTACAAAAAATTCTACTTTAAGTAATCATGGATTCAGAAATGTTTTATTTTGTATTATACTAATTAAAAAAACTGAATTCATAAAGAAAAGTATTCTTTATGCTAACATTTTGATATAAAATATACCCCATTTTTATTGAAAAAAAAAAATCAACAGAAAACAAATTTCTAAGCATAAATTTTGACTACTGATTACAAATTACTGCCACATTTCTAAAAATCCTTTCAAAGTTTAACATTAATTAGAGAAGATTTTAAGTTAGATTATAAAATTTTGAGTGCAACATTTATTTATAAGAACAAAATTCTACAATAGCATAAATTTCAATAAAAGCTAAATCTTTTAAAAACAATTCAATACACCCCAACAACATTTTTTGTCCAATTTATCAGTTCTATTCTAAAAAGAGTATATTTTGAATACTTACCTAGAATATACACGAGCACTTATAGCATCAGAGCCCATATCTCCTGGCTGATTTGTTAGAGTGCTACCTACTATAAAAGAATGAAATTTTATAATATAAAAAATGGTAACATACGCACACAGTTAAATGTAAACCATAAATTATAAATTATTTTTCTAATCAAGGAATATTGCTACAAAAATCTAATAGTTATTCAGTACCTGGTTGTTCTTTTTCCGAAGATACAGGATATGCTTGTCTTTCAGGTGATAACCTGAGAGCAACAGGATGAAGGATTTTAGGATCCTGAAAGGAAAAGCAGATTATATATGTAGAAGATAAATGCGGATAAAGCACTTACTAAAATTAACATGAATAAATATTACTTTTTATTCTATTATAATCATGTAATAAGCCAATACATCAATATAACCAAATCTTTTTTTTTTATCTTATACTTCTAGTCCAAAACAGCAAATTTTAATTTCGACTCAAATTTTCAGTAAACAACACAAAATAAATTATTACAATAGTATTTTGGTTTCTTTTAATTTAAAGAGAAGATACTACATTATCTAATTGGCCATAGCAGAAATTCAATAAAACGATGCATTAACAAAAAAAAAATTTTTAAACAAATATTTTTATTTAACTCAAAATTTAGCTAGATATATTCAATTTATATCAATTATCCTATATCTTAAACACAGAAAACTAAATTTCAATAAGTCGAAATAACTCTGAGGTCTTTATGAGATTTCTGGGTAGATTTATAGTTTGGATAGCTAATAATTGAATTAAACCTTTATAAGAGGCACAATGATACCTACATGACTTTAAAGAAAATCAATTTATATAAAAAGAACAATTATTTAAAAATCCTGCATAACAAAATATATAAAACAAATTTAAATACGCCTGAAAAAATCTATGCATGAGAGAAAAAGTATATCTGAACTTTCCTTTTATTCTTTTTACTGATAAAAATCTTAAAAATTCATTGTAACTACTTAAAAATTATTCAATGAAAGAGATTCTTAACATAATTTTAAAAGAAATGAAATTTATGATTTAATTATTGGTTTCTTCTATTTGAAACATAATAACTGAATTTAGACCCAGTACACAAACATTTTTATTTGAAACCATACAATGAAAACTGCATTTTTTAAATTCCTTATTTTAGACAGTTTCATATGAAAAAGGTAATAAAAAATTACATTAATAATAAATAATTATACTTTGAAGGGTACAAAGTTGTGCATGCCATATATTTCCAAATATAAGTTGACCTTTATATAGTGTTTTTTCTTTAAAAATTCAAAATTAGTATACAGGCCAAATTGGGAAAGAGCTTCCTGCAATTTTCAAGCATATCACTATGAGGGCAAAAATGTGGTTGTAAGGATAACATAGATGAGATATTAGAGAAACCACATGTATCCTTCTGCAAAAGAAACCAACTTTTTTATGTCTTTTCATCCTCTTTTCAAATCTGCAATGTTGACTTTTTTAATTACATACAAGAAAATTAATTTCAGAATTTTTAAAGTAATGCATTTGGAAGTACATAAAAAAAAGGACAGTTTCCCTGATTTTACTTTTATCTGATTTATATGATTGAAAATATTTTTACTATCAGTTTAGTGCTCCAGATGCGAATTTTCAGATATTTAATATTTAAAAATACTTGCTAACCAGAGAAACACATTTCTCTGATTCTTCAAATTCACTTTATTACTTGAAATTAAATGCAAAGACCCAGATTTAATAGAGAAGTTTGCAAATCCACAGGATTAACATTATTCTTGAGATTTTGTGGTGGCATGTCAAAGAAACCTTAACATATTTAAGTAATATTCCTTAATATTTAACAAAAAATATCAAGGAATTTAATATAAAAAAAACAATGTGAAATTAGTAAAATTGTTTTTAAGCAGGTAATATTGTCTTAATTTTATTCTTTGTGCAATTTAACTTTGAAAATAACTATTTAAAAGTAAAAATGCTTGAAAGTAGAAATGACAAATATGGTATGATTAAATTAAAATTATTAACTCTTGGGGAAATTAATCATATTTTTCTCAGAAATGGATATATCTTACAGAAGTTTACTTTAAAAACATGATCAGATTTCTCTCTGTACACTGAATATTTCATTGTTCACTGGACTACATTCAGTCAAAAATGTTAAAATGCATAAACTTGCTTTATGTCATGCTATTAGTTTTAATTTCATTTCAAATACCATCATAGTTTGAATATTGCATTGATCAGTCAGTTTTTACCTTGAGAGAGAGAGAGAGAGAGCATTGTAATTCATTAATATAAACCATCAAGTCTGCTAAAAATGCCAAATCTGCAAATTTTAGTTCAAGTTTTGCTTTGGGTTTTCCTAATTTTTTTTTATTTTGTATGTCATAAAATCCTTTCAATATTTTACTTCTGAAAGGTAAATTATATACCCATATTCAATATCCATAAATTTAAAAAAAAAGTGTGTGCTTATGACCACACGGTAGAAGTGAAAACTTCAAAGTTTGTAATGTTATTTCAGGCATTAGTTTGGTGAATAAAAAACAAGGGGATATTAGTATTTTCATATAAAATTTATTCATATGTCTGTACTCAAGTAATATTTTTTGCAAAATATACAATCATATTTGTGAATTAAATGTATTCTAAGAAGGAAACCATAGGTTTATGGTAGCTTAAATAGGTTGTAAATACTTCCTACACTCAAAATTATTTAAATATCTAAAAAAACTTTGCCAAGAGTTGTTACATATACTTCGTCGCGCTTTCACTTGGATCATATGACATAATTAAATTGAATTTTGATTTTAAAAAATAAACTAATGTTTTTGATTTGTCTTTTGAAAAAGCTAGATTAAATCCCCACTTAAAATTGTAGGTAATTTGTTCAGAAGAGCCGAACCGGCTTCAGTGTAGGCAACTAAACTTTTGTGAATGAATTCGATAATTTTCTCTACATTTTGATTTGCGGTGAAATATAAATAGCAACCATTAGAATTATTTGTCCCCTTTCTGTTTTACATTTTGCTGCATAAATTTTTCCAATACATGACTGATTAAACCCAAATGATTCTGTAGTATTTGATGCTACATCCATTTTCTATGTTGTTTTAAAAAATAATTATAAGGAAGTACAGGCACATTGAATAAAATACAAATTGGTAATTGAATATTTAAAAAAAAAATGAAAATATAAAAAGCAAAAATTAATTTAATTGGCCTTAAATTTCTTCATTTTTTTGACTATCCTTCACCGTTAAAATTTCTTCACAGCGCTATTTTGAATAATTATTTAATCATATATTCCCAAATGTAATGAATATTTTTTTAAAAATAATTATAATGTAGGTGTGTTACAATTTACAGACGATGAAGGAAACGAATATAAGACCCATTCCACAATTTATGTAATTCCAGATATGCTTCTCTTATGGTTGTAAAGCAAGATAATTGGCAATCAACTTTAAGATATTTTGACTTGAATCTTTTCAATATTAACAAAATAAAAATAAAATGTTGCACATTGAAATGATTTTCACAACAATATCTGTGGGCATTTTTAAACCTCCTCTATTCAGAAGACTCAAATATTTTGTCCCTGCAACATTTTCTGAATCGAAATTGATTTTTTTTATTTACAACAAATATATATCAGCAATCGGATCACTCGAATTTTATATTATGCACCCAATAACCTGCTCTGTACATTAAAACTTGATACACTTTTACATAAATATATATCATCTGAATTATTTTTAAATTTCCAAGGGATTGTCTTTTTCGAAGTTTGTATCAACTGTTCATCTTCTGGGAAACAAAAAACTAACTATATAAGCACACAAGAGGGAAGACTGAGTATTACTCAAAACCAGGGAAAACACCCCACCTTTGGCCACGTGATTTCTTTTACGGGGTTTGTATGTTGCGGACTATTGAATCCAACCCTGTCCAAATTTTGATTTCTGACGAAAGACGAAAAAAGCTGAATGAACGCTATATTTCCAAGCATGGCGCGTCATTCAAGTTCACTCTTCAGCAAAACGCGCCTAAAGAAGTTGTCACTTCAAAAATTCTTAGAATTGTTGTACGGTAATATAATGAATGGAATATCACAGGAATAATGTTTGCAATTGTGTTCAACGTCAAACAACACAACTTAAAATTAACAATTTTTTTTACATTCTTTTTTTTAGATAATTTTTTCTATTTTATTTTATTAGATAATGATGGATTGACTTTGATTCAGGACTGACTTTGGATTCCATAAAAAAATAAAATTAATTATGATTATCATGTTATTCATATGTTGTTTAATAAATTCACCAAAGCACACAACTTTGAACTTTTTTGCTATCATATTTGCATCCTCAAAACTAAAAAAAAAAAAAAAAAAAAAAAAAAAATGGGGGGGGGGGCAGAGCATGTTTTTGCCAACAATATCTATTTAAATTGAGATCTACAAAAATGGTCACACATTTCTTACACTTTTATGTTTAAAGTGGGGGGGGGGGGAGCATTAGTACAATGTGTCAATAGTTAACAACTAATAATTTTGTACAAATATACAATAGAGTACATATGATGCCCATAGGTAGGGAAGTAAATATAATTACTTGTATAAGAATGATTTTATTAATGTTTGTTGAAAAATAGATTTCATTACTTATAAAATACTACTGTAAACAGTATATACTACAATGCATTCCATTGAAATTTAGTCAGAATAGTATTAAACTTATTTCTCACAGCAATTGCATAACATTTGTTAAGTTTATGATTTTGGGTTGGACTTTATTTGTAGTTGTATAGGGCCAAAAGATGGACAAGCTTGATCTAAGCTTTTCAGAAAACTCTGAAATTTGACAACTACGTGCTTTTAATAAAAAAATAATTTTCTTAATAAAAAATTTGTTTAATGTACCATGTTTTCATAACCATTTTCATGCATTGTTATCCACTTTTGAGCTATGGTCCAAATTTTAAGTTTCTAGCTCATTAGGAAGTCATTTTAAAATCAATTACAAAATTCTACCCAGACAGACATACAAGAAAGCGAGTTAATAAAAATATGGTGATGATGCGATAAGTCATTCTGAATATACAATTTCTCTCACTACAAAAATATTTTTTCTTATCCAAAAATAACAAAACATAATAGAATATGTCCAATACCTGTTCAACAGATGCAGCTGAGAAATCAAAATTTACTGGTTTCATTCCAGGGGAAGATAAGGAACTAGTTGGTGAATCATTGAATTTTGTCCACTGAAAAAAAAAAGCACATTTAATTATATTAAAAAATTTTCAGAAGATGTCACACTTATCAATAGCTTTTACTAGTGAAATAAATTATTCTTGAAAATTTCAATAATAATTAAGACAATAAAACATACATGCTTATTAAAGTGAGCTGTGAGTTAAGATATCCCTCCCCTCCCTCAGAAGAGGACAATAATCTAAGAAAGCATCCAGGTTACTTTGCTCAATTAACCTTGCACTGAAGTTTCTTGTCTATTAGAGATTGTTGGCAATAAGTCTTAAAACTTTAAATTGTTGTTGGAAAAATGACTTGCCAGATAATTACGATACCATATTACCTAAACATATCCAGTCCTTAGATTCAAGATCAGGATAAACATTCTTATTTCAATTCCTATCAACTCCAGATATTTATATCATTATTAGTATCAAGTAAATGAAGAAATTTTATCATTATTTGATGATTTTCTTGGGATGCAATCTTCATGAACATGAATTGAAAAATGATTAACAAAGCCAATTCATATTTAAGGAACTAATTGAGAATTTTAAACATTTATGTAGAAGTATTATAGTTGAATCATTTTTTATATACATAATTATTTATTCTGGAATGGATGACCTTAACATTTTTTTTTTCAAAAGTTCTGAACAAATTATCACAACACTCTCTCAACACAAATAATTAAAACTCAACTGACTTAAAAAATTAGTGAACTATTATTTGGAGATATACAATTTTTAAATAAAGTAGAAGAAATTTATTTAAGTAATAGCTAAAAAAAGTAATTGAAATTCAAAAATTAAATATAATGGTTGAATAATTAAATAACCAAAATTGTACTTAAAATAATATAAATTAAAAATCCTAAACCAGGGGTGTCAAACTCGCAGTCAAATTTTTGCAGCCTGGCAAGTACATCGCCACATAATAATATATAATAGAATATCAAAATTTATCTTGAAATAGGAAAGATAGTAGCAGAGAAGATAGTTAAGTGTCAGGACATAAACATTAAATTTTTATTGTTCTTTTATTTATGTTTATTATAATGAATTATTTGAAATAAACATATTTCAAGGAATATTGATTTTTTTTTTTGCGGCTCAACTTGTGTTAAACCTTGTTTGTATGGCCCAAGTTAGCCTTTGAGTTTGACACCCCTGTCCTAAATGTTTCAAAACACTTTTATAATAAATATTTTTAGATACATGACCCCACTTTTCTATAAAAGTAATATTCTTTAATATTTCTTTGTTATTTGAGAAGAATAACAATATTAACATTAAACAAAGCATTCATTTCAACACATACCTCTTTACTTTGTGGAGAAACAAGCTCTGATGGAGAGGTCTGTTTAGGGCTGCTAACATGGCTTTGTGATGGTATGATTTGTGCTTGGTTAGGAATATTTACATCAGCTGAAAAAAGTGATTTTTCTCATAATAAAACAAATTAATTAAGCACATAAAATCAATATATACATGGCAAATAAAATATCCATATAATTAAAAAATGTATCAAAATAATTTTCCAATTTAACATATAATTTTAGCTGCAAATTTATTTTCAGTCTAAGAAATACAACTTTGCGAAGAATTAAGATTATTAATTTAAAAATTTTTATATTTTACAAAAAAGAATTATTTAGAAAAGTTTTTTAAAAAAAAAAAAAATCTTTGGAAATAAAATAAGAGAAACAAATAAGAATTATGTTAAAAGGATGACAAGTATTATTAAATGCAGTGATAACTTTCATTTTCTAAAAACTTAATTATCATAAATAAGAAAATTTTTAATATCTTCATAAAATACAAATACTAACACAAAACCCATTCAAAAAACAATTTCAGTACCATTTTAACAAATAAAATATAAATAAATTTACCTTCCGAGTTTTTGTGGAATATTTTTGGAATCAAGGATGGAGGTAAAGCATCAGGTAATTCAATATTATTTCTCCTAAGGACAACTAAATGCATGGCAGTGCAAAATTCATCTATTGTAAGTGCACCATCTTTATCAACATCAGATAACTGCCTGTAAAGTAATTAAAATAATCAAGCATCATCCTTAATGAAATTAATGAGAAAAAAACAGCAAAAATGTTCATAATGTTTGACGTAATCTCAGAAACACTATATTATGTATGTTTACGCACGCACTAGACACAGAAACTCACAACACAGGCAAGTAGACTGTAAAACACTGAATTTTATTTACAAAACATGCACTATATAAAGGAACAGGCACGCCACCTATCGATGACATCAAAAGAAAGGTGGTGGCGTTAACAATGTACAGTTCCACAAGAACAAAATTTGTTATTTTATGGCAATGTTCATCAAAATTCAGGCATATAAACTATTTATCCCTCTTAATTTCTGCCTAAAAAATGATTCAATGGAAGTATAAAAACTTTAGTTAAAGAAGTCCACAAAAAAAAACTGAGGACCCCATTCCCCCCAATGATGAGCTATATTTTCTGAATGTGTTAAATTTGATAGCTTATTAAAAGCTATTGAAACCAGTATTAGTATTAAAAGTGAACATTTTTCTAGCATTTAACTGAGGGAAACAAAAATTACATTGCTTAATTAGCATTCAGGCATTTTACAGATAATACACCAGAGAAACACAGAATAGCATATAAGCACACATATTAAGCTTAATAAGCATTATTAAGCACACATGTTACATACACAAATCATTCACTTAACATCTTTAATCGATTCCAGAATCAAACTTTATTACTATTCAAAAAACTTATTTCTTTAGAAATTGTGATTTACTAACAACATATGTAATAAAAACTAAAGAAAATGAGCAACATGTTTAATTTAAAAATAAAAGTTATCAAGAGTAAAATTAAGGTTACTTTTGATAGGAATATAAGTTGTATTACATAAAAAAGTAATTTTTTTTTTGTTTATTTAAGAATATATAATTCAAAATGAAATTATTTAAATGGTCAACAGCAAACATAATAGGTTTATCTAATTTTATTTTATTTCTATTATATAATTATACAGCTTGTTTAAAAAAATGTTTAATGTATGTTGATAGAATTCACTATGAAAATCTTAAGTCAAGAATAATTATACATATATATTTTAGAGAAAAATATCATTTACCATACCATATCTTGGACAGTTCAATAAGAGGTAATTTTGATTTCTCGAAAAACTCTTTGGCTGTGGCACCTGCAATGTTAAATATAATTAATAAATAAAAAAGTGGGAAAGGAAAAATAGAATCTACAGCTAGTCTAGATAAGTAAAGGAAACCCAAGTGAAATTTTAGCTATATAAAATATCATACACCAAAATCAATCTCTTAAATATCATTGATACCAGTAATGTTAATTTTTAACAATAGCAGGAAAGTGAATGATTTAAATGAATAAAAAAGGTACATTATACATATTCTTCTGAGTGAGTGAATATTAATGTCACACTGTTCAATTACACGTGGGCTTTTGGCGACAGACCTCATAATTTTGAACCATGGTCAAGTGACGAAGACGACACCTGAGCTGGGACTCTCTCTCCTAACTACCACACCACACCAACCGGAGGATGTTTAAGCTCTCCACAGATTTTACATGTATCACTCCCCTATACGGTGGGTTTTTAGTGGTACTGGGCTTGAACTCATGACATGCCAGCCATGATCCAATACCTTGACCACTGGGGCTACCACGACCCCCATGCTCTTCTGGGAAAAAAGCTGTAACTAATATTATTTTTTTTTACAAAAGATCTTTTCTTAAGTCAAAAATAAATTTACTTAGTAGAACTGGAAATGAATCTAAATAATTTTTAAATTCATATTATTTCTACTACTGTTTCTACAAAGGTATATTAAAGGCCTTTTTATCTTATTTTTCATGCACTTTATATTATATAAATTCAAGTAAATCTATTTATAATATTCATAGACAAAATTTTATATTGATTCAAATACAACCAAGTTGGCATTTTTTGGAGCATTTTTATTAAGTTTCTAACCCTAAATTCCTTATGATTACATTTCCTGTAAAACCATTGGCCTTAACCTCTAGAGCACAGGTTCCCAACCTTTTTTGAACTGGCACCCCCTTTTCTAGTGAATATTTTGATATCGCCCTCTCCCACTCTAGAGAAATAAGAGTGTACATAATGCATGGTGAAAACAAGTGTTAAGTTTTAAAAAATATCCCATTACTAAAAGAATATATTTTTTAATTTTTTTTTCTTTCTAAAGCCCCAATTTTTTTACTTGCTAATCTGAAATATCTATTGCCCCAAATATATTTAAATATGTAATATAAATTTTTTGGTCATAGGTATGATATTGTTGGAATTAAAATACAACTGAATTTTTTCATTTAAAAGAGTAGAATAACAGTTTTAGCTTACCTGTCGTAAAGACAGGCAGGAGTTTTGATGATACGAAGTAATTCATAAAAACCATTGCTTTTAAAATAAATATAAATTGAGAGTTTTGGCCTTTAAAGAATCACGTGAATTCCAGGTTAACATATTTAATTATGTTTCTCAGGTAATACACACAATGAAATGCAGTGGACGAAACATGTTTCCTAATGTAACAAACAAAGACAACATGTGCACTACAGAAATTAAAATGCACTATATCATTCAATTTAATTTAGGTCTGGATGTAATGTAATCTTTAAGTTTTTCATCCATTTCCCGAACTACCGAAATATGTGAATTTTCGTACATGTGATATAGAAATGATTCAAATACATACAATCAATATAAGGTAAACAGTATTAAAGTTTACTTTTGTTAGTACATATTCAGAGTGTTTTTTTTAAAGTCATTTTTAGTTAATCTGCCCAAACCCCTCTGT
Source organism: Trichonephila clavata (assembly GCA_019973975.1). Classification (NCBI taxonomy): domain Eukaryota; kingdom Metazoa; phylum Arthropoda; class Arachnida; order Araneae; family Nephilidae; genus Trichonephila; species Trichonephila clavata. Next base: position 86,660 of record BMAO01007973.1, on the reverse strand, counting down.
ACCATCTTAACACCCCCTAATTTTCTCAGGGTCTTTTACTGCCCCCCTGAAAGCCTCAAACGCCTACAAGGGGGCGTTATCACCCACGTTGAGAACCTATACTCTAAAGTCAAGCAATACATCTTTTTAAATTGACCAGATTTTCTGTTCAAGTAGCCTGCTCATATTTCATTAGCAAAACTGCTACTTGTTGGTTTACCTCATAAATTCTTTATATAAGTTACGATATTTTGTAATTTCAAGGCTTCATAATGTTTCAGTATTTCCTATTTTCTATGCATGTCATTCATTGCTAAGCAAAAATTGTCTTTGAATGAATTGTTTTTTACAACATAAGAATATGGAGATATGCAATCATTTCCTTAAGCATCATTATTTAATGTTTTCCAATTTACATAGAAGTTATGAAAATTTTAGTGTGGTAAGCATGGCTTATGAATTCCGCAACAGCAGATCTTTTAGGCCGTCACAAAACAAATGGTAAAAATAAATTACCTCACTTCCTTATTACTGCTTATGCACATTAAACTCATATGTGCATTTCATTTTCCTTGTCAAAATAAACTGACAAAATACAGACATGCTCTTTTATAACCAATGAATAGAAAATATATCACAGAGGTTTTCCTCTGATCAATTGTGATCCGTGAAATCCTTGACCGCAAAACCACTGCACTTTTATTCATACCAATCACGACCAAGAGTTGGTTGAAAAGTTCATGTTACCAAATGGTGATTTAAATGTATAAGTGTATGTTGCATTAATTCAGTATTTTTTAATTTTAACAATTTGGTCGATTTTTTTGAAGGCAGTTTATGTTACTAAACAAAGCCATTCATCCAGTATAGCAATGTTTCAAATTCTAATGGTATACTAACCATGGTGCAAAAGAAAGGGCATTAATTGAATAACTAAATGCTTGAGTATCAGCTCCCTGTATGTAATCAAAAACTTTCAGCCAATATTTCATTCACAGATATTTTCTAACTTGGGAAATAATGGATGTCGACCTGATTAACACTTATGCTTCACAACATTTTCCTCTATTCACCTATTAACTAAGGTTATTATGCTTTGAATTTTTTTAGCACCATTCCAAGATACAGCTTGTTATTTTACAGAAGTAATATTCTTATTCTTGAAGTATTCCAAAATCATTTTCTTGAATTAGTTATAGCTCTTTTTTAGTATATCTGAGGATCAAAATATTATTTCCTTTAAATTCAATATTCAAAAAAATCAAGGAGTATTCATTCATTACAACACACAACAAATTGAATCTAGATATACCAAATATGCATGTACTAGATCTGTACTTCAATTGATCATACTGCAATAATCCTCTAAATGTAGAATTTTATAGCATGTGAACTTGAATTGGCTATTAGAAAATGTTTGGCACCTGTTTGGATAACAATCAATCTTAAATAGGTTTCAATTAAATCTTTTTTCAAAGAAACAATATTTCATTAATTTTTTTAACATAATAAAATAGTAAAAATGAAAAATCTAGTATTTTTGTGGGAAAATTTAACTGTGCGCAAGTACGAAAGCAATAATTTTTGCAATAGGTCATGTTATTATTTATATCTAATGATTGCTTACTGTTTAAGTATCAAGAAATTTCAATCAAAAGAATTATTGTTAAATACAAATTAAATCTTTAATTAGCACCAAACACATTTTATAAATAAAATTTATTGCAGCCAAAGGATAAATTAAAATTTTTTGTGATTAATTTCCTTTTTAGATTCTATACATGATTTTTTAAATGTTCCACCAAATACATAACACATAGGTTTTTTCAAAATGACAAACACAGAGGCTCATCTAAATAAAACTGTAGTTAAAACAATTGATGATATCATGGGCCATGAGAGAAAAGTAGACTTCAGTTTACTGTGCATAGATGTTTTATTCTTGAGTTAACTTATTCAAAATTTTATTTTTGTCCAATATCAATTTTAAAAAATCCCTATATCAAGACCTTAAACCTATATTTAAGACCATTAAAAATCTGTATTTCATTGTAATTTTGCAGCTACAAAAATATCAGTTTATAACTTCAAAACAAATGACTAACTCATCACCCACACAAATGAATGATTTCATAACTTAACACACAGGGAGCATTCTTATAAAAATCATACACAAGTTTTTAAATAATTTTTTATAGCAATGTATATAATATACAATATAATTTAGGAAAATTGATAGAATTTTCTAAGGGGAAAAATTATACTTATAAAAATTACATCAAAGATTTATAATTTACTTATTTTA